>VYXH01000158.1:440385-526042 GCA_013397275.1 Burhinus bistriatus | reverse complement strand
TTGTGTTGCTGCTTGTTCGTTTCTTTAAGTACTCGGCTTTGTGCAGAAGGCGCCTCTCACAAAGCAACCTGCTCTCGCCTCTCCTTCGGCGGCTCTGCGGGCCGCTGGTGCAATCTCCGGGGTAGCTTTCCCAGGGCGCGACGGACGCTGGAGCGCTTTGGCTCGCTGTGTCTGCAGGCTGCCAGCCTCCAGCGTAGAGTAAATATCAGGAGCAGGTTCGTAGTCCCGGGTTCACATGTTGTACCGGAAAAACACAGCGGGTAATTTCTTCCTAGTGAAACGGGTGTTTCTGATGGCTGAGAGGGGCTGGGTTTTGCTCTTTTTTAATTTTTTTTTTTTTAAATTTTATTTTTCTTTCAAAAAAAGTAATAGTCAAACCACACCCTACCCCTACCCCTTGTCATGCTCCCTTTGGCTGGTTAGTCTGGTTTGAAAGCGGCGGGGGGGTGAGGGCTGGGGAGGCAGGTTACAGCCCTGTTTGTATGTGACAGCGAGCTCCCTGCTCAGAGGGTGGAGGCCCATCGTGTGCGTGTTCCCGGGGAAAAGGAGGAAATTCACACTTGCTCTTGGCCTGGCCGCGATCCTGGTTGTTTATTAACAGAAGCCTCTGAGAAATCACGTTGGCTTGGTCTTGGAGCTTGCTCCCGTTTCTGCACCCAGGTGCTGGCTGCTGGCATAGCCACGAAAAAGTCTTGAAAGCAATTCTAAGATTATTCAGTCTGTGATAGCTTGGAAAGAATTGCTTTGGGTATTTTCAGTTCCGCTTGTTGCAGACTGTTTCTGGAAGGCCAAGATGAGGGGTTACTGTGGTTATTTCCCACATCTTGCAATCTTTATCATAATTAGAGCTCATTGCTTGTATTGCTTAGGTTTTAACAATATCACTGTTTTCTGACAGTTGCTTGTTCGAAACAGTGGGCTGATGCTAGTGTGAGGGAGCCTTCATGATTGTGTTTGAGAACATAGCACAGTCTTTCTGGAATTGCCAGTTGACTGCTAACTGTCTGTGGCTCACTGTGTTATCTGATTAATTCCCAATACATTCTAACTCCAACCTGTTTTCTTTATGTTTATGGCAGATTCTGTAGTTTTGTTAGTAAGTAGTTTAGCAAATCTTACCGTTTTTTAGGTCAGCCTTATGTATTTGCACAAAAGCTACCTGTTTCATTATAGTTATTACGGAAAGAAATAACAATTTTATTTGCATTAGCTCCACACTTCTGCAGTTTAAGCCTCTGAACTTGTATAGGAGCATCCTTACTGCTGTCAATGATGACATTTATTTCAGTTGAAGTACTGATAGTAAAAAATTAAGTGCATGCATATCTCTTTGAATGCCTGAGCTTTTTAGATTACTAGTTCTAAAAATGTTTGATAAGACTGCAGGTGCGTCTGCAACAAAGTGACAGTAGGTAACGGTTTTATAGCTAAGGTATATTTTCCTTACAGATAATTACAAATACAAATGTTCACATTTTTCTCACCGTTACCCTGACCTGACCCAAATTTAGCAATATTTTCAACCCAGATGATGGTGTGATTCATGTGTGCTATTTATCAGCTTAAATGAAAGCCCTTTTACTAGACTGCTTGAGAACTGACAATCTTCTGTTGTTTTCCCTGCTTTTCCTGGCTCAGCTTGACCATGAGGCACGTCTTGCTTATTGTACAGGCTGCAATGAGCGTGGCATCTGTGAAGATGCAGTAACCTGAATATGACTTTTGGTTGGGTGTGCCTGAGCTGGGTCAAACTGGATAATTTTGAACTGTTCACACATGATCATTGGCAGTCTGGGTTAACTTTGCAGCTAGCATGTGCCCGTACTGCAAACTGTCACCCGGGAGTTTCTGGTTGTATATATCATGTTTAGAATATCGAGACTTGATGCCTTATAGCGATTCTCCAGGCATTTCTTCAGTGTAAACAATCTGGTTTAAGTGACTTGTCCTAAGTTCCCTGTATAGAGAGAGTAGGATTTTCCAGAGGAGCTAATCACTTCCTTAATAGTAGGGTTTCGGGGAGCTTTATATATTCAGAAAAGAAAAGGAGGAGTGAAATTTAGTGTAAATTGATTAGACTTCTGACAGCATAGCTTAGGCAGTGACGGCGACAGGTATTTGCATGTGACCTACTGATGTACCTCGTTGTTAGTTTGAAAGATGTAATTCTTTGGTGAAACACAATTGCTCTAGGTCCATTGGGTCCTCATCACTTTAATGGAGAGTGTAAAATGTGACTTGGTTTTGAATGTATAGAGTAGGATTTTCAAAGCAGTTTAAATGTGTGGGTTTTCTTCAGCGAAGTGCTTCATGAAATGAATCAGTTTGAATTCCTGTTAATATTTCATGGTGTAGACCAGTACTAAGGGATTAGAGATCCACTTGTCTACTTGCCTCTTTTGAGAGTTAGGCCCAAATTATTTCTAAAAGTATATTGCATCTAAGATAGTGAAAAGCAAGAGCCTTGGGTAGGGCGTATTGTAGAGTTCTGTTACTTTTTCCTAACTTTTTGTGTGATATGAGCAGTTAACAAAGTCATTCAGTGCTACTTTTCCTCATCAAAACAGGGATGAAGGGATCTTTCTGTTCCATGCTCAAAGTTGGATATTCCTCTGTCTGTATCTCGTATGAAGAAAATTGAAGACTTCTTGGGAGTGAGGGTCTCATATCTTCACTTATGCTTTCACTAAAGTCACTTGTGGACTCATGCTTGAGAGCAAGGTGGTGATTTTAACTGTGTTAGTATTTTAACAATTGTTGCTCTTCTGAGAAATCTGTTAATAGTTTGCGTTATTTTCATTTTGAAGATTTTTTTTTTTTTAAATTCAGAAAGTAGCTGAGAGAAGCTCTGTGGCTTGAGAAGCTTATAAATGAACAAACCCAAAACTCTGCTTTTTTAAAGTTTTAGTTAAACTCTAGTGGTGTCACCTAGTGATGCTAGGTACAGACCTTTGCTAAATAACTCTGTAATGATGGTGCTAATTTAAACTTTACTGTCTCTACTTCAAACGATGAGGCAGCTATGCAGCTACTACTTCTTTAGCACTTTTGCAAGTCTAAAGAAGATACAGAAGGTTTTGGGGAAATGTGGGGTGAATCATACTCTTATTTGTAGATAAATCAACAGTGAAATTCAAAACGAAGCAGTATGTTAACGCTTTTCTTTAAATCTGTTTTCCCCTTTCCATTCCATTTTTTTCTTGCCTTTGTTCCAAGTATTATCAAGTTTTTGGATGCTTTTAATATGTGGCTTACTTTTTCCTTTTTTTTTTTTTTTTTCTTTTTCCCCTTGGCCAAGGGTAGAAATGCAGTAAAAAGACTTGAGACCTTTTGCAGTAGGAGATAAATTGATGTTTTGATCTTGATTTAAGTCTTGGGTGATTATAGTACCCAAGTTTTCAAAAAGGAACAAATTTGAATTAATGATTTCGTAACAAGTGCATAGAGTTGTTCAGAAACTTGTAGATAAGAAATGATTTGCATTTATATGCTTTTACCCTCCCCTCCGCAATGAAAATGCTTACTGGAACTAAGTGACTGATTATATAAAATAAGTACATGTGTATGTTTTGGGGGAGAGCAAGGAATGCAAAGGCACTGTAGACTAGTGCGTTTACCACTGTCAGATAGCATAAATATAAATCTTCCTGAAAGGATTTAAGATTTCTTGGTTTAAGATGCTATACGTGAACTAGATGTTATAATTATTGTTGGTCTTGATGACAAAATAAGGTTTCATCTTTAATTTATGCTTTGATAAGCGTGTATGAGAGGAAGAGAAGTGCTGTATTTTTCTGAACATGGTTTGTGAGTTAGGAGTGTGAATTTTGAGTTGTTTGAGAAAGGCACTTTTTAGGATAGGTGGGGTTTTTTTGATAGTTGCCCAAGGGCTCGGGGATTGTTGTTGGAAACATTGATCTGTTGTATTTTTGTTTTCTGATGGAGAAAACTGTTCTAAACCGATCTAATAACATGTTCACAGAAGTAACAAGGTCTAATAAAAAATCTTGGACAAATAGCATTCTTTGCATTAAGAATAACTACTAATAGAGTATTTAACTTTTAAATGACCATAGCTAAAAAAAAAATAAGATGAGGAATTTGGAAGGTCTTTATAGCTTTTTGATGTTTGAGTTTTGTTTTGTTTTTTTTGTTTGTTTGTTTTGCCCCCCCCCGAAAATCACTTGTGTAGGCTTTGCAGCAAGGAATTAGGAATAACTCTTCAGAATGAGGGTGGGGTTTTGTGTTGTTGGTTTTTTATATTGACTTCCCCCCTATCCTTTTGGTGTTGTATATGTTTGATGTAGTCAGTATGTTTTTAATTCTTTTCACTGGCTTTAAATATAAATAAGCAATCTATTTACGGAGAATGTTACACAGTACACTGAATGACAGGATATTTTAAAGTTTATGCATTTTTTTTTTCTTTATTCTTTGGGTTCAGATCTGATTCTGGTTATTAAGGGTCATAGGGAAGACTGATACATGACATAAATTTGTTGTCTTTTCGAAGTAGTTATGCAAGCTCGTTATTTAAATCTAGTTAAAGCAATAAGAATTAGGTTTTAAACCCCCTGTAGATGCCTAAAAGATTTCTAGCTGCATGGTTGCTCACCCACAGGCTTTTAAAAATCTGGCTCTGAGACTTTAAAATGGCTCACGTTTTAAGATTGGGATTACCAGTGACTGTACCTGTTGCATTACGGGTGAAACTAGTAGTGGAAGTGCGAGTCTGGGGATAGGGAAACATGGTAGAAATGCTTGTGCTTTCTCCACTCATTGGATTCTATTGCTTTCAGTAGTTTTAATTAGTGCAATGCTGCAAACCATATAAATATCAAGAAGCTGATTAATATATCTGAAAATACTGTCTTTTTAAGTGTATGAAACCTATGCTATGGAAAATAAATTCTCCTTGCAACAAATGTTTAAGCCAATGTTTAGGCAGTCTGGAAAGGTGTCTTGTAATCTTTAAGGACTAATGCCTGCACTTTTTAGTGAGTAGAATATTTTCCAATAATTGCTACCAATAAATAGGCACAGTTCAAGACGATATAAAACCACTGAGTCTGAGTTCTAGTTCTGCATTGAAATGGCTGGAGAAAAGAAGTCGTGGACACAGGTCTGCTTATTTGCATCAAAACGACTATTTGAAGACCAGCTTTCCTTTAACTGAGTAAAAGTGAATAGTCTGTCTTTACAAATGAAATATAACTGCTACTATCTACAGAGCGGTAAGAAGTTTGAATTAAGATTTTGACCACAATCTATGGACAACATAATGGCATGATAATATTTTTAGGAAGAAGCTTTATGCTGTGCTTACATAGTCCTTATGTAAGTTATTTCTATAGTTAGGGGCTAATTAGGTCTATACAATTCAGACATACTGGCTTTAAGAATTCCCTCCCGATGTGTGAATGTGTTCTCTGCCTAAAATGCCATTGACAAGCATTATTTTTCAGTTGAATGCGCCTCCCCCCCCCTCCGCCCCCCCCCGAAGTCCTCTGGACATGTTAGGGATTTACTTTGTTTTCACAAGTGTGTTTTTTCTGACAAAACCATTTCTCTTTCAAAAAGGTTAAAACAAAATTAATGGAATGCACTTTATGATTTTTGAGGAAAACCTTGCTTTATAATTAATAAAACTTTGCTTTTGTCTGTAAGAAATGATCATCTAAATGTGGTAAGAAAAACTAAAACTTAGCTGGAAGTAATTGAAATGAACTGGTGTTTGTGATAAGGAAGTTGATCATAAGAAACCACTCTGAATTTATCTTTGTGGAAGTATTTGTTTGAAAAGTTGCTTTGTTACAAATGAAGTGAAATAGATTGTGGCTATGCAAAATTCAGAATGTTCCATAAAGAATAACTTCTGATTTTGTCCCGTGGTTCTGAAGAAGGTGGAATTGAACATTCAGTTTATTACTTCACACTGTGATTTTATGATAAACTTAAGTGCAGTCAAATTTAGCGGTTATTCCAGGTAGGTAATGGAGTATTTGCTTTGTCTTTCGAAATGAGCTTCACACTAATGGAAGCCTCTTCTGCAGTATATTTGAGTAAAGCACCACTTAGGTAATTCTTAATTTTTGGAGATTTTTGGCTAGGAAAAATATTTACGTATAAAATATGTTTTGAATGATGCTCATTCCAGTGAATAGAGATGTATGGGATTTTGCTTTTAGCTTCTGAAAAGTCTAGAGCCGGTTAATTTCTGCTGTTAAGGTTGTTACATTGATTTTGGAGACCTTTTCTCCTCAAAATGTTAATTTTTACCTTAAAAAAAAAATCAGCTGCTAGCAGTTAAATGCAGTAATGTTTTAGGACGATATTTTTTTAAACTGCATCTAAAACCCCAACATATGAATTATTTCCGTAACCATTAAACAATGTATTCACATTAATTGTGTTTGTTAAGTAGTTGAGACGAAGTGGACAACATGTTGCATTAGGTCTAGCTCATAGCAGTTAAGAATTGCCGTATTAACAATTAGTGTGTGGCTTTTGCTGTCTAGTTTTCTACATCAAGATTGGAAATTATAAATAATGTTGAACATTCATCTCCCTGGAAATTTTTTGAGGTTTGTGTAAAAATAGAGTAGAATGATTTCTCTTTCTGGATGGAATCAAGATCATTAAAAGTGTAAATGCTCAAGGACCATTGCTTTTTCTAATTTGTTGGTTTTCCTTTGATCTCTTTTCTCTCTGCTTGTTCATTTCCTTACCTTCTTTCATGCTTCTCTTGTTTTCAAGGGAGGAAATGTAAACTTTACTCATTTGCATTGAGATGCTCCTTTCATTTTTATTATTTGCTAAGCAATCAAGAATGTGGAAATTGAAGCTAAAATTTACAGTAACAACAATAAATTTTAGCATTTTCATTCAATTCAGTGGCCTCTGTAAAGCAAATGTTCACATCTTTTCTTTCCTGAGTTGTTGCTCAGTGTTTTCTGTAGTCAAGGTGTGTATCAGAGCCAGCTTTTTCTTTGTCTTGGTTTGCCTTTATGACTAGAGGGGCTTAGAAATATTCTTTAGGTAACTTTGTTTTCTTTCAATTAATGTTATCAGGATAAACCAAACTACGTATTAGATAGTTCTAATGGATGTATACATGACTTAGCTCATAATTCTAGTTAAAGACTGCAGAGAGTTCCCCCCCCCCCTTAGTCTTTAATTGCAGCTAAAAATTGCTGCTTTTCTGTAACTGTCTCTGTCTAGAAGATTAATAATCCAAGATGAAAACAGGAGACAACAAAGATAAAACTCTATTGATGAGAAGTAGTTCAGGTCTAGCAGTAACATTCAAGCTATCTGCCTGGACTGTATCGGGCCTCTTGAGCTTCTGCTTAATGAACAAATGTGTATGGTTCTAACATAACTTTTTGCAGTGGGAGGATAAGTTTCCCATGTGATTGGTTGCCCTTAATCATCAAAGTGCAATTTTGCCTTTCATTGCTGTCTAGTTTGGTTCTCTAGTAAGACTGAAAAACCTGCTTTGATGCAAGTCCCCTGTTTGTTGCTGCTTTTTTTGCAGTACTCACCTGTTTTGCTGGTACCTTCTTATTCTAGGTGACTTACACTTTTTCCCGGTTAGGTGTATAACTTGGTAAAACCATTTTGCGAAACAATTCAGGATTATGGTCATCACTTCTGTTACAGGCTTTAGCCTCCAGATTGTCAAGTGTTACATTTCATTACACTTTCTAGAGCTGCTTTCTTTCCTTGTGTGCTCACCTCTAAGTTAGACCCTTTGCTCACCTTCTCTTCATATCATCTTATAGCGCAGATATTTTTACCAGGGAACTATTCCTCTGATACCACCTCCATTCTCATCTCCTTATGAAGAAGCTATCTGTCTAGATACTGCTTTCTTTCTTTATTTCCCTCCACAGTGAGCAGGACAAACCTCTTTATTGCCCTGGTCTGTCTTGGACAATTTTGGTGTAGATTGCTAGTTACTTCTGGAAATGTCTTTATAGTTTGAATCCTGAAAGAACTGGAAAAAAGTCCTAGGGCTAGGGTTGTCATCTAAAAGATCAATATACAGTGTTAGTGTAAGGGCAAATGGGACACTAGGAAATGTAAATAATACTCTGATGCACATATTTCTAATCTTTGAATTTCATCATCTAAATAGAAGAGTCTGTTAATAGAGTTTGTCATTGTACTGATGAAATTGTGTATACTCCTCTTCTTTACGTTTGTTCACGTCATCTGTTCCAGTCAAGAACAGAAATTACACATTGTCAACTTTGCAAGTTTTAAGCTTTTTTTAAAGGGTGTTTGGTATATCTTAAGAATAATTGTAAATAGATTTCTAATTTTACTCATGTATTCTAAGAGTATAAGACACAGTAGGCTTTTAAAAAAATAGTTGAGTTACTATAGCGATTCTTTTCAAGGGCATTAGAAAACCTGTTGGTTTGTGATGTAATTGGAAATTGAGTATCTGTTTGAATATATTACTCCTAATGCCAGGTTAACTCTTGGGTAAATATTCTAGAATAGGTTTTGTGTAATACAGCACTACTTGCTATAGAGTGGTGGCACACCGAAACAAAAGTGATGTTGTATGTTAATGGCTTCAGGGTGGGGGTTTTTGTTTTATTTGTTCATTGTTTTTATTGCTACTTTGTTACGTTGTACTCTGTTGTAACTAGAACTAAGGACTATGAAAGCTCTCACAATAACTTACTACCTAGTACTAGATTACAGTTTCTTGGTGAACTGTATTAAGAGTTGCCCTTGGTGAATTGCGTCCCAGGGCATGGCTGAATTTCTGGTCTACTCTATAGTGAAAGCACCTTTATAGCAGGGGGAAAAATGAAAGAATGAATTGTCTGGCGACAATATTTATTTGGCCAACAAGGTGTGTTGCCCATAGCAGTATCTATGAACTAAAGTTTCAGTGCCTAGATTTTTTTAAGCATCCCATGAGCTGTTTAGTAGAGGTTTCTCTTTGTCAGACGAGTTGTCTTGTCAGTCCACACTTGAGTATTTTCTGACAGACAGATACACAATTTAATTGCAGTGTCATGCTTTTACACATATATTGTATTGCTCAGAAAACCCAGTGGAAGATCAGAATCCCCCTTCTTAATAAAGATTAGTGGCTGTTGCATAGTGTGAGGTTGGGCAAAAGAGTTCAAACAACAAAGAAACCCTCCCCCAGTGACTACAAGAAGAAAAGGTCTCCTTCCCTCTGCCCTCCCAGAAGGTGCTCTGCTTTGAACAATGCATCAGCTTGAAATTAAAAAGGGCCCTTAAACCCTTTTGTTGTTCTCGATTTTAGTAAAAACAATTATTCCATGTTCTTAATTTAAAAAATTTTGGGACAATGCTGTCTGTGATGCCATGTCCTCCTGGACAGAAAGATGTTTATGTGGAAACAAGCCAAATTGTACCAGGTTGTGTTTTAGAAAGCTTTGCATTGATAAAATGGTCTTTATAATATGATTTCTTTTATGTTGAGAAACCTGGAGAAATCTGGCTTGTATTCACCTTTCATGTGTAGTTTGGTAATATTTACTGTATTCAGATCCTATCCAAGTATTGCATGCTTCTTGTAGAATGCTGGGCATTTTATTAGGAAACATGTAAATTGTTTCCATTTAAAGTGATAGCCTTACTGAATATGAATACTACTTGTTTTCAGTGTAGACAGAATGGAAGTTTTAAGAGTTCTTTAACATACTGTATTTATTCTAGGTATTGAAAGACTGGGATAGACTGTTTTCATATCTGGAAAAGGAAAATAATTTTAAAATTGTTATGGAAAGACAATGTTTACTAATGAAAACCTTACTCAATCCTGCTAAATGGTTTTAGTGAATTGCCTGTTATGTCTAGTGTTTGCTGTATAGCGAGGAAACTCAAAAGTGGAATTACTTAAGATTACTGCATTTTGTGATGTAATTCTTTAGCTTTGTTGAAGCTTTTTTTTTAAAAAAAAAAAAAAAGCCAAACAACTGTTTCCTTCTTCGAAAATTGGTGAAATGCTTTAACAAAGCCCTTCTTTGTTTTGTGTAAGAGATGTATTGGAATAGTTTTGATAAAGTCTCCAGAAATACTGAAATTTTATCTAGTATTACAAGAGTGTTTTAGTTGTTGCCATAGCGCAACAAGGACTATTTCAATAAATTCAGCCGTTATGCCGATAACAAACGGTTTTCAGGCAGATAAGGATTGATATGTAGACTACAAAAAAAAAAAAAACCAAACCAAAAAAACAGTGAAGTAATTTTATGCACTGACTATTGGCATATTGACTGAAGCCATCTACAAGCATCTAAAGACCTAACCGTTCCAAAGTGATGAAATTATTACAGTCCCAGAAAGTGCTCAAGACATGAGCTGGGTTTGTAGTCTGTCTCAGGTGTTCCAGCCCTTTCATAGGAAAAAAAATGTGGAAGAAGAGAGATACTGTCTCTATCCTAGAGCCTTTGTCAAGATTACAGTAAAAAATCTGGTTTTCTGTTACCTTTTGATTTCTGTCTGTATGTAGCTTTTGAAGTTGGCCTGTAAGGTAGGATCTGTGATGGCCTTTCAGTGTTTGAATTTTACAGTGTTCAAAATGCTAGTAGAATTTTCTGAAGTAGTAATCAAGAAAATCTCTTAACAATCTGATACTGACTCAGTATCTTGAGTATTAGTAGTTCTGAAGGCGTTACTAATTCTTGTTATTGGAAATAAATTGATTGCAGTCTACTGCAAGCTCCAGAATACGTTTCACGCTTTACTTTCTCACCTGCATTAAGATTAAGCATGAACTCAGAAAATCAGTGCATCAAATTTATGAGTTATTAGCCAAATTTGAAAACTTTGCCTTCTCAAAGTAATCTTTGTTCATCTTGAGTGGTAAGTGTCAAGTGGCAGCATAAGACTTGGATAGCATAGCACCAATGTGAGACAGTCACGTACTGAAGCAAGTATTGTACAACACTCTGATGATAGTGGTAGTTTGTAAAAACTTAGTGAAATTCAGCACTTAAGTGTCTGTTTTACTTTCAGTGTTCCACATTTGTCTCCAGGTCTTTGAGCGTCTTTATGTGCATGGATGCTCATAAATATCCATGTATATCATCATAAATGCACTGATCTAGCTCTCTCCAGTAAATCTGCCTATGTAGAACACTTCTCTTTCACATTTCACACACACACACTGCCCCAAAAATCTCAAATCAACAGCCCTAAACGGGACACCTCAATCTTCTAGTTAGGGTGAAAAAATGCCAACTACAACAGTCTGCAGATGTGTTCATCCTGCTATACAGGCTTCAGAAAGACCCCAGGAGCATGACTTTATGATTATCCAGCTTTGTCGGTACTTCCTGTGAGGTTACTGATCAGCCAGTCCTCTAGCATGTGCCACGTGGACTTTGGAGTTTGGAGCGGCTGGGCTGTTGCGGCTGGGCCTCTTTATAACCAGCTAGTCCCTGTGCTGTGACAGTGGGGTTTTCTTCTAAGGGAGTGGGGAGAAAAGGTGTTTATTTCTGGTACGCTGTACTATTATAGCCACAGATAAGTTTTCCTTATTTTGGAGAGGATTCCTTCTTCTAGTACACTTGCAGCTTGAGTGTCATCTATTCTGGGTACCTGCTAGGTGGAGACAAGAATGAGTTTTCTGGATCAGTTCCTCAGCTGCTGAGAAGGGAATCTTGCACCAAGGGGAAAAATTCCTTCCTAACCACCTCAAAGGTAATTAAGATGGTACTCCCAGCAGGTTAGCCAAATCCTGAAGATAAACAGCCTGTTTCTTTATGGTGCAGAATGGCCTGGGCAATTGCTCTGATCCTCAATACACATGCCTTTTTCCTAGTTCCAACTCCCTCCCGTCCAAGGAGTCTGTGAGCAGAGTGAGACACCAGAATATTTCTGATACCTTTATACCCTTAATTTCTGAAGTAAAGTATTGAAGAGCACTGTTTTTTGGCATGGCTGATAGATGCTTAAGTAATGCGAAGACTTTCCACCTCAGCAACTGTAAAAGAGGATGAATAGTTTCACATGTACGTACATAGTGTGTTCTGCAGCCACTTCTTCACCCATCTCTCAGCACTTCTGACACACAGAAAGAAGGCTGGTAGTGTTGACCCTTTTCCTCCCGTCACTGCTATCTGATTGCTATCCTGAGGGTTGTCTTCTGCAACACAGAACTGTCCATCTTTGATTCTCTTCCAGCTCTAGTGTGTCAATAGCGAAAGGCAGCAGTGGGTTTTTCTGCCGCTAAAGTTTAGCAATTGCTTTGAGCTGATCCTTACCACTTTTACAGCATCCAGAAGTCCTGAATAGTAGCAGTTAAATTTGTACATTGATATTTACTGTGGCTTTCAAAAACTTTGGCCAGCCTTTTCTCTGCCTTCTCCTCCAACCCAGTGTCCATCTGCCTTAAATGTCGTTACATTTTGACCACATTTTAATTGTTTAATTTATTTCAGAAATTTCTTTCCATATTTATATATGTGAAATCTATGTCAAATGAAAAAAAAGTTTGATAAGTTCAGGTTTTGCTAGAGCTTACTGCATTTGTTGGGAAAAGCTACTTGCCCCACCTGGAGTACTGCGTCCAGCTCTGGAGCCCCCAGCATAAGAAGGACATGGACCTGTTGGAGCAAGTCCAGAGGAGGACCACAAAGATGATCCAAGGGCTGGGGCACCTCTCCTATGAAGACAGACTGAGAGAGTTGGGATTTTTCAGCCCGGAGAAGAGAAGACTCAGGAGACCCTATAGCGGCCTTCTGGTACCTAAAGGGGGCCTACAGGAAAGATGGGGAGGGACTCTCTATCAGGGTCCGTAATGATAGGAAGAGAGGTAACAGTTTTAAAATGAAAGAGGGTAGATCTAGATTAGATGTTAGGAAGAAATTCTTTACTGTAAGGGTGGTGAAACACTGAAACAGGTTGCCCAGAGAGGTTGTGGACAAGGCCAGGTTGGATGGGGCTTTGAGTGGAAGGTGTTCCTGCCGATAGCAGGAGAGTTGGAACTACGTCATCTTTAAGGTCCCTTCTAACTCTATTCTATGATTCTATAAACTAGTAGACTTTTTTTTTTTTGTATTACTGAGTTCTATTTATATACCAGTACAAAATAACATGGTAGTCTGACTTCTTCCTTACGTTGACTGTCAATCTAAAACAGTTTTGTAGGTAGAACATATATAATACATTTTTTTATGTAATAAGCAATTTTGAGTCTAATACTTGAATGTAGGCAATGCTCAGTCAAAAATGTTTGGAAACCAATGATATGACTTGAATTTTATTTTTTTTTTGCTTAGAACGCTTCTGCAGGATGATATTAGGTCATACTTAACTTCTAATTGTGTGTAGTTGTAGCCTCTTCTTAAACTGTCTTGTATTTGTATACAAGACATCTTGCCTTCTCAATTTGTTACAGTATCTCCAGGACAGTGGATGGGAAAACAGTGATGCAGATACATGAAGTAATGTGTTGTAAATTTGGTTACTACAGAGCCAGAAAGAGAAGCCAAATTTTTATGCATGTATGCAGTTTGCTATTCGCTGGGTCACGCTAATTTGGATTTCACCTTATAAAATACAGGGGGGGGAGGTTACTCACACTTAGGGTGTCATACACCACCCCTGCTTTAAATCTTAAGCTGACTTGTATGGTATAGCAAAGAACGCCCCTTTTCTCTATTTGATGCCTGCATATATTGACAAGTAGGTTAGGTATCTTTGTCGAAAATTTGAATTATTTTAATCTTTGGTTTTGTTATTTTGTTTCAAAAATACATAAATATCAAATCTACATGAGACTGCCTCATTTCAGTAAATAGGTAACTTAAGTTTTGAATAATTTCTCTTTCCCACATGCATAACTTTCTGCTATTCGGACTGCTAGGAAGCTGATAAATTTTTAATTAAGACAAGTATATATATTTTCTTAACATTCTTAAAATGAATACTGAATACAGAAGAAATCAAAATCCCCAAATGCTTTGCAATAATAATTTAAAAAAAAATGTTGAACAGGTTACTCAAAGTACTTAATCTGAAAGAAAACTTGCTTCTCCTTGTGGATAATAATAAAAAATAAACAGCACAGATAATATAGTGCTAACTAAGAATATATTAAATGTGCATGTTTGGGTTTTGTTTGTTTGTTTTGGTGTGGTTTTGGGTTTTTTTTTGTTTGTTTTTTATTACTGTAGAAATAAAATATTTTTATACAAGTAAACCTGTCCTCAGTAGTAGAGAAACAAAACAGTAGCCAGAACACACCTCATACTGGGAGAGATTATTGGTTCTTAATTAAATAAGAGGAAAAGAGGCTAGAGAGTCCTTAGATTTTTAAATTCCTTTCTACTTCTGTCTGCTGCAATATTTGATACTTGACAGATATTTTTTTTTGGGGGGGGTGCGGGGGGGGAGTCGTGTCATCGCTTCATATTCTTGTGAAATACTGCCTCACTAATGAGAGGATAGACCTGTCTTTTAGGTGTAACTTTTTCAGCTACGTTAATCCTGATTTGCTGCAAAGATTCTTTCGGTAATACTGCCAGTTAAAGCCTAAATTGTTTCACAGTGAGTCAGAATGTACTTGAAATCTTGCATAGTAGTATCACTTATGCCTTTAATAGCTATGTTTTAATATCTGAGCAAGGCAAACCAAGTTACTAAATGCTTTTGTAATTTTGTAATCTGAGCCTGTTTAAACTCGAAATACTCCTGTTCACGGTTAATCATCTGCATTAATGTTTGTATTGTAGCTTGTCCTTGGTCCATGTGCCACTGAAATGATAGCACCTTGATAAGAATAAAATTAGGGTTATCTGATAGAATTGTATTTTAGAGCAAGAAAATGCTTGAAAGTGAGCATCCAATTCATTTTCTGGTAGTTTTTTGCAATGTGGTGATAGCAAGTGAAAGGTGGGAATTTTTTAGATGGCGTTAACTAAACATATAAGCCATGTCACTGGCTGCAAAACTACCTACTGGGCAGAAGTGCAGGACTTGCTGAGAAGAAGAATTCATGCACAGTACACTGGCAAACACTTTCTTCTGGTGACTCCTGATTAGCATAGCTGCAGAGACCAGTTTTGTTAACCAGTGCTGCATGATAAAAACAGTTACTTGTTGTCTTCTAGAAGAAATCCTCAAAATAGAGCTGGTAGTGCTTTTTAAAACATAGCTCCTTTGGTAATTAAATGTGCCATTTGAAGGGTGAAATAGGCATGTTCATGAGTGGATTCCCCAGTGCAAAGTTACTTTCCTGACTGGAGAACTGCTTTTCACTTTGTTATTCTACATTTTAAAAAAAATAAATTAAAAAAAATAATATTCATTTATATCTTTTTTGTATATTGGAGGCAGACTATAGAAAACTTAAATGCTGTGAATTGGGAAATAAAATTTACTTCCAATGTATTTAAAGGCTTAGATTGTATTTTTAGACTGAAAAGCACTTCAAGCATTTTTTTCCTAAAGCTGAAGTGTGTTCCAGAGGGCTGAAATTTTTTTAGTAGTGAACAAATTTTAGTAAAAAAAAAAAAAAATATTGCCTTGCTTTAATAAAAATATATCTGATCTAAGATTGATTATTGTCAAAATCTGCTCCTTGAGATCACTTTCTTCTTGAAACAAACGTGAAAATTTTCATTGCTTAGTTGTGTAAACCTTACTGGTGATGAAGAGTGGGTAGCCTGTAACACAGGGAGGATTTGTGTTTTTAAGCTCAGTGGTTCTTTATCACAGCTTAAAAATGAATGGATGCTGGAATTAGCATTTCTGACCCTGATGTTGCAAATTAGCCCATCTCACTTTATGTGTCTGTTCAAACAGAACAGCTTGCAAAATGGAGATTTGTATCCTTATAGAGAAAATTATACTTGCTCCTTTTTGTTGTTCAGCAGAACCTCTGAAAAATTTGGCTTTGGGGAAAAGATGATCTATTTCTGTTTGTTTGTCTACCTTTAGCAATTTGAGACATTATATAGCTTAAAATTTTAGGCTGAAGACCTTGTGGAGGTGACATCATTGGAAATTAACATCTTGAGAGGGAAGAGTGTTTATAGTTGGTCAAGACTCCTGTATAGTCATATATCTCAATTTGTAAAGACTCAAACGTGTTTTTTACTGTATGGCAATTTGCTTTCAGGACAAAAGACTAAAAATATGATTCCTGTTCTACAATTAGTCAAACTAAGTAGTCAATTTAATTAGTCCTAATTTCTGCTGTATATCATTTTAATAAAAACAATAAAAAATTTGCTGGACTCAACTTTTGGGGACTGAAATCCATGCTGTCTCTTGGATATGGATTTGAAAGGTATGAATCAAAAAAATGAACAAAACCAACTACTGTTCTCTGCTTGACATAAAAAAACCGCAGAGCTAGGCTTCCTAGTTTTTCAGTGGTCAGGTAGCTCACTTAGCATTAAGAAAAAGCTTATTTAATTATTGCATTAAATAATTTGGAAAGAAACTGATAAAATTGCTTTGATAGTTGCCCATATGCTTTCTGTATTGAGAATTTCAAAACTTTTGACAATGAGGACCATGTTTTTATAGCACTGAAACAGAAAGACTCGGCCACGTGATTTTGTGGACATACACATCTTTCAGATATTTAGTGATTACCAGACAACAACTACTAAATACTAAGTTGCTCTTAAAAGATGACAAGGTGATCCACATGTTAAAAGCAGTGTCAGTGACATGATTTACCCCGCTCTCTGTGGAGGAACAGTCTTCTCGACTGCTCTGAGTATCCACATTACAGTTTGGAAACAACTCATTAGTGGCAGATACAGGCCATGTAGGTTTTACAGTGAATTATTGTTAGTCTAATACTCTCAGCAAGGGTGAATATTTACTTGAGAATTTTTGATCATGAAATTACTGAAAATTATTAGGAAAATCTTCATTTTTAGTGTAGTTAGTTTCTAGAACCAGCGCTGTGACAAATTCACATGATGCAGATCCTAGAGCTGTATCATACAAACTATCTCCATTGTCATACAGCTATAATTATACATTGGCATGTAGAAAATAAGACCATGACACTTTTCTATTGTTACATGCAACTTCTTAGCTACATACTGCTGTGTCAGCTACAATAAGTTCAGAAAATAAGATCTGACATCTGCAAATTGAAATTAAGGAGAGATTTAAAGTTGAATGGGGTGCCTAGTATTTTGAGATTGGTAAAGTGAACAGTAGGTGTGTTTTTCTCCTTAGAATAAGACTGTTATCTTTCCTAATTTTTTTGTTTTGTTTTAAGTGTGCAGGAGGAAGGCTGATCCTCTTAACTTCTGTGGATTTGGGACTTTTTATTTCATTTTGGTTTTTAGTTCACAAGAACACCGAAACAAAGAGTGTTCTCTTAGTGTCTGAAGTTCAGATACTGTATGGGCCTCTTTCCCTCCTCCTGCCCCCTGTGCACACCTGCATGAAGTGAACAACTGAGGAACTTGAAGCTCTTAATGTAATTAGACGGTGTTTCTCCATTCTTCTCTTGATCTCTCTTTTGTCTTGGTCTACCCCACTTTCCTTTTGTTCCTTTCTGAGTTTGTTTTCTTCTGATGTTCTGTTGCTTTGTGGTATTCTCCTCAAAGTCAAGCTGTACTGCTGTGGTTAGCATGTGATTATTATTGGCAATAATAATAATAATATTTCCACCCACTCCCGCCCTTGTGTGTCCCAGGTACCCTGTAGCAACTAGAGGACAGCAACAAATTGGTACTGGTGGTGGTAAATCACTTTCCATGTTGCACTCAGGTGCTTGTCTGGAACTTCAGAACTGAACTGTGTTCAAAAGTAACATATACAACCTAAGGAAATCTCACCAGTTTGAGGATATAGGGAGCATGGGGAATATTTAATTTATTATTTTTTTTTAAAAGCCTCTTCTTCCGAGTCCTTGCCTTAAATTTCTGTTTGTTGTGCTTTTTCTGATCTTTCATTGCTTTTTGGTTGTATAATCTTTCTTGAAGAATGAACAGGGCTTACATGTTAAAAGAATCATCCTGAAAATTCCTGATGACTGACCTATTTATGTGACAAAATATCACTTTGTATTCTTAAAGGAAAAATGAGTTAGGTGCTCATCTTAGTATTTTGCACTGGTGAATAGAGTAAGCAAGCTTATTTTGGAGCCACTATACAGTGGTTCACCTGATACTATTTGAAAAAATGTTTTCAGGCTTACAGTTCACTTTATCCGTATTAAAAGTGGAATCATTATGCAGTTCATAGAATGATAGAATACCAGGTTGGAAAGGACCTCGAGGATCATCTGTTCCAACCTTTCTTGGCAAGAGCACGGTCTAGACAAGATGGCTCAGTCCCTGGCCAGCTGAGTCTTAGAAGTGTCCAATGCTGTGGAATCCACCATTTCCCTGGGGAGACTATTCCAATGGCTGATTGTTCTCATTGTGAAAAATTTTCCTCTTGTGTCCAGCCGGAATCTCCCTGGGCTTAACTTGTACCCATTACCCCTCATCTTTTCCATGTGACTCCTTGTGAAAAGGGAGTCTCCATCTTCTTTGTAGCCACTCTTCAAATACTGGAACATGGTGATAAGTTCTCCCCTAAGCCTTCTTTTCTCAAGGCTGAACAAACCTCATTCTGTCAGCCGTTTCTCATATGGCAGGCTTCCCAGTCCTTTGGTCATCTTTGTGGCCTTTCTCTGGACCTGTCCACATCTTTTTTTTGTATAGTGGGGACCAAAACTGAACACAGTATTCCAGGTGTGGTCTGACAAGCGCTGAGTAGAGTGGGAGAATGACTTTATCTCTGCTGGTAATGCCCTTGTTGATGGAACCCAGCATCCTGTTGCTTGCCTTTGCCACTGCAGCATACTGTTCACTCATATTGAGCTTGTTGACGGCCAAGACCCTCAGGTTCCTTTCCACAGAGCTGTTCCCCAGGTGGGTAGATCACAGCCTGTGCTGCACACCTGCATTATGTTTTCCCAGGTGCAAAATCTTACGCTTGTTCTTGTTGAACTTCATAAGGTTCTTGTTAGCCCACTCTTTCAGCCTATTGAGGTCTTCCTGCAGGGTGGCTCTACCTTCTGAAGTGTCCACTTCCCCACTCAGTTCACTAACTATAAATGTGTTCTGCAAAATAAAACTTTTCAGGTGCCAGTGAATAGTCAAGTAGTGGAACAGGTTGCACAGGGAGTTTGTGCAGTTCCTGTCCATGAAGGTTTTAAGACTGGACTGGATAAAGCTGCAAACAGCCTGATCTGACCTCAGAGATGACCCTTCTTTCAGCAGGAGGTTGGATTGGAAACTCCTGAGGTTCCTTCCTCCCTGAATTACCCTGTGATCCTAGGTAGATCAATGGTATGTGTGCCCATTCCAGTTTATTTCCACCTGTGATGGATTGCATTGCATTAGCTGGAGAAGTGACTCCTGATGTGTGTAGTAGAACCACTTATGTAGGTTTTAGTGTGTCTAATCTCTACCAGTTGGACTCATACCTGAAGAGAAATTTGCAAATGTTATGCTGCTACTTAAACTACTTTATTGCTTTTTTAATCCCTTCTTTTGTCATGGCCCTTCTTGTGACATACATATTGGGACATCTCAGTATCGGAGTTCTCCTGTTGATCTTATCCTTTATTATTCTGTTCTTGGAAATCAACTTGTGTAAAATAAGGACATCTCCGTGCCTGGCTGGTGTGATAATTAGTGTTTTCTGTAGGAGAACAGTCTTGGAAAAATCAATTAGGCTTTCCTCCATACATGTTTAAATAAGATCATAGGATACTTTGGTTTGGAAGAGACCTCAGGAGGTTTCTAGTCCAACCTCCTGCTTAAAGCAAGGTCAGCCCTGAGGCCCCTCAGGGCTTTACTCAGTAAGGTCTTGAAAACCCTGAAGCACCAGGTTCTATACAACCTCTCTGGGCCATCCTCCTCCGCTGCTTGACTGTCCTAATGGTGAAAAAGCTTTTCCTTATATCCAGTTTAAAGGCCTCTATTGTTTCAACTTATGTCCATTGTCTCTCGTCCTCCCACCATGCACTACTGTGAAGATTCTTGATGGCCTCCTTGTAGATATGGGCTGCTTTGTAGGTCTCCCCAAAGCCATCTCTTCCCCAGGAGGAACAAACCCAGTTCCTTCCGTCTCTCCTCCTAAGATGGTTCTCCAGCCTCCTGATGGTCTTGTGGCCCTCTGCCAAACTTCAGTTTCTCTCTCTCTCCTTCCTGTATTGGCGGCCCAAAACTGGATTGATGAGTAGAGGAAGAAAATCATTTTACTTGATCAAAAGCCTATATTCCTTCTATTAATACAGCTCAGGATGATGCTGACCTTCTTTGCTGGCACAGCATGCTTCTGAATCATCTTCAGCTTGCTGTCCACCAAGATCCCCAGGTCATTTTTAGCAGAGCTGCTCCACAGCTGCTCCACTCATTCTTGAGTCTGTGTTGTTGCAAGACATTCCTTTCAGGGGCAGGGCTTTGCATTTGTCCTCATTGAATTCCACGGAATTAAAAAACAGCTCAAAAACACAAAGCAATAAAAAAAAAACCCAAAACAAAAAAACCCCTCAACCAACCCAAACCCCCACCTTGTAGAACTTCCTCTGGCAAAACATTTAGACATGTGCTTGAGTGCTTTGAATATTGAAATGCTTTTTGAAGTTAAGCTCAGCATTCTTCTACCCCTGTCCTGCCCGACTGTTATGACTGAAAGTACCTTAACGTTTCAGAATCACTTTATGTATCCTTTGACTTCAGCATACATAGAAGGAACATACTTTGCTTATATATTATTGGGGAAGATTGGATGAGGTCATAATATGTGATAATATAAGTGATTATAAGTTGTCTAAATTCCATTCTGTTTTGTTTTTGTTTTCTGCTCCTGTGTTTCTTCCTTGTCTGGGTCATATGCCTGTGTCAGTTACTGGAACAGATTATGAAGTGAATGAGCTATGCTGGATTATTTTTTTTGATATGTGTTGTGAATAATATTTGCTTTCACTTCTGATTATTACTAGCTTTATATTAATGTATTTTTTGCAGTACAGTGTGTTGACTAGTTAAATTCTTTGTACTGAACCTCATGTTCTTTGTGCTTGGAATTCTGCTGTTATGATATGTGTCACTGTGTGATGCCTAAAAAATGTCTTAAAAACCAGCACGCTTTGCTTGGGGCAAGTGGTAGCTGCTGAACGTATCCTGCATTTATGATGTTTAGAAACAAAAAATTTTATTTATGAAACATTTATTTTGACCACAGAAGGGTCTTTTTTTCATGGTATCAGAACTTCAGAACATCTGGTAACGTTGGTTAGATACAGAGATCATGTCAATTGCATGGAAATACAGCTCTGCTGCTAGTGTAATGTCTTTGGTGGAAGAAATGCTGAAGTACTAGTTTGAAAGTAGACTATAATCTTGTCTGGCCACAGATGTACTATTTGTAGCTTCAATGGAACATTTTGACCATTAAAATTTAAATTAGTACTTTGAAGCCTGGGTAGTATTAATCTGTTACTCCTGTAAATGTTCCAAGGCTAATATTAACATAGCAGAAATTGAAAACCGAAATAAGCCAAACAAGCAGAACCCCAAAAACTCAACATTAAATTTTACATGTTGATATTAAATTTAAACAAAGCTTTAAATGACCTTTCCTGCATGTTATGTTGGAATCTATTTTGATGCAAACTTGCTACTCTATCTTAAGTAGCTAAGTTACCACTTCAGCTGATAGCCCCTGGGTCCTTATGCTTGTTCTTAGATTTCCACCTAAAATACACTGTTAAAAAGGTTTATTGTGCACTCTGGGAAGTCAGTAGGTCAAGACTGGTTTGTTCCAGAAGTTCAAGGATCACAATCTGTGGTTCCTCAAGAAAGTTATCTTTCCAGAAGTCTCCTTTCATAAATGGAAGCTGTTCAGCTGAAGACAGCCGCAGCAGTGTGTGGTGCCTGTGTTATGACAATATGAAGCCTTAATGTTCAATGAAGAAACTCTTGAAGGACCTACTGAGTTGTTTTCTGTAAGATCTGTAACCATCTGCTATCTCAATTCTAGGAATGAAGCTACCATCTAGTCGAAGCAATGTACAAATACAGAAATGTATTGTTTATTTTTTAAGTGCATTATCCCAGACCAGGGGTGGATAGGAAGGGTGAGGAAGAAAGCAGTATACGTGAAGGATGCGTATGTGATGATTAAGCATTCAGCTTTTCAGTCGTGTTTATATTGTTCCTATCTCCTCCCAACTCCACACACCCAGTCTTGTAACCGGTGATCTGACCGACCTGCCCTCTGAAACTTCCTCGCTCTTCTGTAAGCAGCCCGTGGCAACCCGTTGTGAAACAAGGAGCAAGCCGCTACAAAATGATGAGACAGTATTGGTTTAGTTGCTATCTGTTGGAGTTCTGATGCTTAAAGGAGAAGTGAGCAAGTGACTCTGGCTACTTTAAATTTTGAGGGCTTAACCTAATCAGTCCCATGCTTATCTTTCAACCCGTCATCATGACGAAAGGTGAACCTAGATTCTTATCTTACCTGGTATTACAACAAAATGATAATTCCAGATGCTTTATATAATATTAAAGAAATAATGAAATATTAGTGTTTATGAGGGGGAAAAGAGCTGCCTTGCTGCTGTTTGGGAATAGAATTTTTTCATGAAACCTGAATACTCTTGCACAGAACACTTAATCTAATTAGAGACTCAACCTCAAAATATTTGAGAGGCTAAGATCAACAATTACAAAATAGTAACTCAAACTTTTTTTTTAACTTGGGCATGTATCTCAGCTTCATTGTTTGAAAAATTAATGGTGATTTCTGACCAAATTCCTTTTGACAAAAAGTTGCCAAAATTGGTCTTTATGCTTGTACCACATGATACCTCTTTCTAGATTATTTATGCTATTATGTAGAGAACTGCAAAGGAAATGAGGAGCTTCCTATGTAATCAAGTGGTCAACTGCTGTTTCCTCTATCGGGAACAGCATTGGTGATTACTCACAGTCGCTGTGTTTGCATTGTTGTCCAGAGCGTGGAATAAGAGAGACTCTGAAGCAGTAGCAGGGCAAGAGAAAATAAAATGGCCATGGCTGAAATATTGCAGTTACAGAGAGCAGCTTTTTACTCCCATAGTTAGAAGGTGCTTTCGAGTGCTTCTTTGTTTTAATGACTGTTTGGTGGCGCAATTAAATGTTACTTTTGTCAGGTTTAATTGAGCTTCTTTAAACACATTTAACCCACCCTACCTCTGGACTAACTTTCTTAATTATGACCACTTCCTCAAATCTCATTTTCTTTTAATAATTTTGCTTGCTTTCCTCTTCTGGCCTGTTTTGTTGAAACGATGCTACTGTGATCTCTGCAGGACACTGGAGACTCTCAGGACTGTAAAACCCTGTCACTGTTTGTGTGTGGACAACATCTGAGACAACATCTGATGTAGTGTTTTGCAGAAGGTCTCTTGGCACTGCTGAGCAATTCCTCTACCGTTTATGTCATTCCTACTTTAACTGAACCCTTGTCGGTGTTCTCTTTATATGCCCAGGACATGAAAAATATTTCAGAGGCTGGTGTTAGCAGCCAGTGATTGTAGCTCTAATGTACTCTCTACTCAGTGGCTCCTGATGTTTTGGGGAAAACATTATTTCCAGTGGAAAATAACATCACCTTGGTATTTGGTAATGTTAGTTATTATTTAGTTACTTTTAGTTGAAATAATGGAAAGCTGTATTTATTGTTATGCAATGCTACTCTTAGACATTAGATGCTGTGTCCTCTGGTATTGTAAACAAAAATATGACTTCTGTTCTCAGTTAAATGATTCACTAATTGAAATATAGCCTGATTTTATTTTAATAGCCTTTCGTAGGCCTTTTATACTGAGTTTCAAATACTGTATTACTTTCATAATGTTTTGTTTGTTGAGCCTTAGACAAGTGAAATAGATGTTTAGACAGGGATGATGAGATACCTGAATTCCCATAGATAACCAGTTTATCACCACTAGATGCTGTTAAAGCTATTCTCTAACATACTCCTGGTTGATTGGGGTTCTGGATCTGCAGAGGTATTCTTTGCTCCTGTAAACTGTTGTTCGTGGTTTTATTTTGAGTGCCAATAGCAATGCAAGGGAAAAGCATGAGGGTGAGATTTCATATTTGTAACTTAAGCTAGTGAAATGGCTTTCTAGCAGCAAAAGAGTGCTCCCCTCACCCCCTCTTCAATTCAGCGTTTTTTTAATCCCTCCTTTATGCTGCCATCGTGACTCCATGGTGAAGTTCTTCAGAAAGCTAGGGGACTAGGATTAATTCTCCTTGTGCTTTTGTCTCTGAACTAGCTCATTAGAGTTCACCTAAATGCTTGTGTTGAAGCAATTGAAATGACACGTAGCTGGAGGGGGGGTAGGTAGGGAGAGGGAAAGCCCCTTTGAATGTAACCGCTAGTTGCCATTGGATTTAGCTTAATGTCATACTCTCCCTCACTGCCGCGGACAAACAGGGCACATGGAGTAATTTTTCTCCTGATGTCACCTTCCAGTAATTGACAATTAGGGACTTTCAGGGAATTTATTTCTAGGTGTATGTGAATAGTACATTCCATGTGCTGTTCTAATAATAATAATAATAATGTGGAGGATACATAAAACAAGAAAGCATTCAGGTATACAGAGCTTCTATTGGATTGAATCTGTTTACAGAGCAAGACCTTTGAGCCAATGTTGTAGATGTGAGCAAGGGTGGAACCCCCTAGGAGAAAAGGAAACTGGTAGGTATTTGGAAGGTAAAATGCTTCTTCATGAGAAGAAGGGTGCCAGCTCCAAGTCCAAACATTAAAATGTATTGTTATGTTGATAGCTACACGGTATCTTCTGTTTTAAATCTAAAAGTAAATAGAGTAGTGAAGGAGTAAAACCAGAACCAAAGCAGTATTTTGGTTGTGCAAGTACCTTAGTAAGAAATATGTTTATATGTTTAGGACTACTTTGCACTAGCTTTTGTGTTAGAATGGAGGAATTTCTTTGTAGTATGAGAATAGTCAAAAGAAAGCTTGACAAAACAGTAGGTGCAAAACCGCTATCGGTCTGAAGATACTGTAGATGGTGTTACTGCAGAGAAAGCCCTTTTTTAACTTGTCAGCAGTTGTTTTTAAATGCAACTGAAGCTGAATGTCATTCACCAAGCGCAGTGCTTGATGAAATTGTTGCCAAAGATTATACAACAGGATTAAGTAGGATTTGCAGAGAGAAGGCTATCAACAGATAAATTTTACCAAAGTATTACAACGACTACAAAGATTTTTTCCAAGCTATATGTGTGCTTGGTAGTTCTGTCACCCAACATTAAAATAATGAACAGCATTAATAAGCTGCTTCTTAGGTTTTAAGAAATGACCTGATTGCTTTAAATACGTAAGCAAGTAATTCAAAATAATAATTCCTGGAGGAGTTTTTGAGTGACAGAATTTAAAGCCCCCCACTTTTTGGGACTCTCTCTCCTGTTTGGAAGTTGCAACATGGACACAGTATTTCTTTTAAATGTTCAAAAAAGTTACAGTTAATGCTTCTAATCATGTCTAAAAGGGTGTGGCATTTTCATGTGTGAATTTGGCTACCTCTTTGGTTGTATCTGTAGCGAATGAATATCCTTTTTTCTGGATGTGTGGTAGGAGTAGCTAGAAGGATGTCTAGGATGTCTTAGCTTTGTGTGTGTGTGCATGCTCAAGATGAAGCTACATATAAGCACTGTGGTTGTGCGTCTTTGGCTGTTACACAGCTGTTCTCACTAAATTTCATTCAACAATACAGATTTTGGGTTTGAGGTTTTTTGCAGAACTAATATTGTAGATGTTGATTACATAGCCTGAAGTATGGTTGTTTTGTCCTTAAAAAGGAAAGGGGAAGGTAAATATTTCGGGTAGAGAGGAAAAATAATAATAGTTCAAAAAGCGGTCCTTCCCCCTATTTCCATAGTATTTGTTACAACAAAATTACATTTTAGGCTACGTTTTGAAATGGTATTATTCCTTCAAACCTGCTTCACTAACCTAATTTACTTGGAAAACAACTTTTTGAAATCCAGTCAAATGTTGGATTTCAATCAATGTGATGTGGAATGTATGAATTTAATGATTGTAGACAGAATTCCAAAACAGTATGACAATAACTGTGCAACTGGAACGAATTTAAATGTTGCACATTAGCGTCTCTTGAGGTATTAAAACGAGTAATAAGGTTAATGAAGCTGGCAGTTCCTGTGCTATCACATTGCTTTTTGGCAAGGTCTTGACCTGCTATAAAACTTTTAGCAATGTCAATTTGGCAGTGAGTTCTCAACAGTGCTGTAAACAAGAGAACACAGATTGTGTTTGGGACCCCTTTCTTCCCAAATTTACATGCACAATAATCCTTGTTGGCCTGCCTGTATTGCATTTTGCAAGATAGCATCCTGTTATGATTTTTTTGGCTGTATAATTCTTAATATCCATAGGTACCCAAAGGTGTCCCAGAAAAGAAGTAAATGCTTTGCTCCTATTAAAATGTTTTTAAAGTGGGTCTGCGCCATCTCAGAGGATAGAGCCAGGACAGTTGGGAACTGGGTCTCGTCAAGAATAGATTTTATGTTAAAGTAAGGGTCTAAGCGCATTTTGGGGTTGTATGGGTTTTTGATTTTTCTTTTTTTGTTGTTTGGCTTTGTAGTGTGTTTTGTAGTTGGTGGTTTGTGGTTTGGTGTTTTTTTTTTTTTTTTTTTTTTTTTGGGTTTTTTTTTTTTTTTTTTTTTTTGGGTTTTTTTTTAAAAAGTTGTTTTTTTTTTTTTTTCAAGTAGATTCCCGGGTGCAGTTTGTCTGCTCCAGGAGAATCAGGTGCTTGCTTCCTATTAGGCTTGTTAGCATTCCTACTTTAAACTCCTGACTAATTAGCCTGGTTGCCAGAGCACTTGCATGCAGAGTATCAGATAGCACCGAAGTTTTTCTAGTTCAGTGTAGCTGGGTGTCTTAACCCTGTATGGTGCAAATTCCAGCTCATCCCACAGGAACGAGAAGCGAATGTAATACAATCAAGTTTATCATCACAGAGTAGAAGTTGGGCCAGTTTTTCCTGGCTGCGTCAGCAGAAAAATAAATGTAATATGACCTCTTCTTGTATTATGTAAAATGACCCTATTTTGGTGGTTTCTTTTGATAACCGTGTTGCATCATACTAAAGTCTGATACTAAAATAGTAAAAATGCAGTGCTGGTTGCAAGAAATTAATTCGGACAGCTGATTATTTTAAAGGATTGTTGCTATCACGCTCTGTCATGCGATTTCTTCTATTTCCAGTATACAGGGTATATTGAGAGCAAATAAAAAAAGAATACTGTGTCAGGTGGATGCCAGGTGGTTGAAGTGAGGGTGGTGTCTGAGCTGCTCTGTTACTGGTTGGTGTCAGCCTATTGGTGGGGACCAGCTTGTCAAAATTGATTTTTAGTCAATCCGGTGGTTGTTAGATTGAACCTTCAGCCCATGTCAGGAATCTGGAGTCGCTCCAGTAAGCTGTCAGATAGAGACAAGACAGCAGATCTAGTTTCCACTATCAAGAGACACTCTGTAATACTTGTTTCTTGAGGTGAAAATTCTCTTCCTGGTTTTTACCAGTCTCACTGATTACTTTAAAAACTACTTGTACTGTCATTTTTTCTGGATTTAAATTTATTCTTAATGATAAGTTTCTCTACCAAAGTTTAATTGCACGGGAAACAGTTTGAGCTTTTTAAATTGTAGAGAATTTATCGCATAACTCCAGTATCCAACAACTCCTGCACTATGCCTATTCTGGAAATGCCCTTAAGACTAGAGTATTCTAAACTTCAGTTTGTGATTTTAAAAACTTGTTTATTTTCTAAATGTCATGCGTTTGTGCAATGAGTCTTTAAAATATTTGAAAGATTTGCCGTTTCTGTAGCAGGCCATAATTTCCGCTTGGCTCATCAGGACTGTCAGTTTCTGCTATGACACACTTCCACCCTATCAGTGTCAGCATCCTCAAGAGAACTTTTTTCTTTTGATGACAATGCCACTGCGTAGATGAGCTAGAACTAATTTTTCCTTGAAAAATGTCCATTCAGATCTTCACATTTTACATAAAATGTTCAAATGTTCCTCTGAAAACCTTTTTGCCTCTAGCTTTAAAATTCCCTTTTGACACTGTACGTAGAAACGCCTTATTGCTGTGCTGTTGTACTCGTAATTGTTCCTTCAGAAATGTATAAACATTGCATGAGAAAACAGAAATACAATTAAGTATTGCCTGGATGCTGTCAAGTGAACCAGACGCTCCGATGCTGATGATACCACGCTGCTGAGCAGGTTGAAAGTGAGAGCAGTTGGAGCTCAGGTTGGATAGATGAGCTGCTGGCTGCTGCATTTCTTCTCCCTTTGTTGGTCTGGTGCTTGTCTGACCTGTGTCAAGACTTCACACCGTGCCAAGCCGGCATAGCCTGAAACAAAAAAAAGAAGTACCTGCTGGCTTACAAGGCTGTAAAGTCTCTTGTGCAGGGTCCAGTATGTGCTGATGTTAGTGCAAAAGTGGGAATAAAGTGTCTAGCTTGGCAGAGGTTGCTGTTTCATGGTTCCTTCGCGTTAATACAAGATGCTAGCAGAAGGACAGTTTAATCCAACTGCTAGCACTGACAGTTTCCTCCACATTGAGTGGAGGTGGCGGGGGGGACGGACGGACCCAAACTTCTGAGTTGGTTAACCTGATTCATGTTGCTCTACAGCTGCAGGGTACTGGTGCCTGGCATAAGGGAGGAGGTGGGACTAAGTGTCTTGGTATGAGGAAGGGCTTTGTGCAGCAGATGGAGTTTCTGTTGCTTTAAAGGGACTGTGTGCCTACACGTTTAATGTTACAGTGAGTAAGGGCGGTCTGTCTTGTGGCCTAATTGATGCCTGAAGATGCATAAACACAGAGCTTGCAGCTCTGCAGGTTGTTGGCAAGTAGCAGTGCCAATGAAAAATCAGACTTCCAGTGCTTGAACTTTCATTCTTCCCCTTACAATTTTCTTGTGTTTTGGTTTGAGGTGGATGTAATAATGTGTTCCTCTTCCTCCAAATCAGACTGTTTAAAAGGAACAATCTTTAACAAATAAGTAATACGAATAGATCTTTTTTAAAGACATATCTGAAAAGAAGCTATGGTGGATTGTCTGTACCTCTAAGCTTTCTGGAGTTGTTTATAAGCATTCGGTTCTTAGTTCAGCAACAGTGACAGGTTGTAGGTCAATAGAAAGGTAAGCGATGTATTCTTGAGGGCCATCACTATTTGTTACTTTTGCCCTTGCTTTCCAAAATGTCATAACTAATTCAAAGTAAGCTTTATTTTGGTTTTGACTGGCTTTTTACCTGGTTTCAAACATGATTGTACTCTGCCTGTATCTCTGTTTTGTTATTATAGACTTTCAGGGTATTTTGATGGAAAAAATGTGTGTCAATTACTCCCCCCCACCCCCCTCATGTCACCTCCTTCAAACAATTTTCCAAATAATATTCTTTTTTTTGTAAATTTTTTTAGGGCATGTTTTCACAGCATCTGTTGACAGTGACTAGCAGGTCCTCAGTGTTGTGGTATTGCGAGAGTCACTGAATGGCTGTTGCATCAGCAGCAATACGGTTTATAAAGGGGGGGGTCTCATTTAATCGGGGGTATGATTTAATCTCCTGTAGCTTTATTAATTGCATTTTGAGTTTAAGCAGTCTAGTTTAATGAATGCTTGAATAGTTACAGAACTGTTGGTAGTGCTCATTGTGGAAAATATTTTTGTTTTTCAGTTAACTGTTGTAGATCTTAGATTGTTCATACAAAATACATTTTCTCTGGTTGATTGTGAAAGGTTAAACGGTGCTGTCCACCACGTCTTAACAAAAAATATCCTGCAGGTGGCAGACAGTTGCTGTGTGTTGCAAGTGCTGTGAAGATTTTGCTGATCATTTACTGTAGGTTTGAAAATCAGAATTAGAAGATTAAGCCTGTAGTGGTTTTGGGCAGCACCATTGGCACCTGTTTAGTTTTAATGGTAGCTGCTTCTGGAGTCATAAATCTTGCTTGAAGACACTTCATGTTGCCTGTATAACAATGCCTTTTGTAGAACATTATGAAAACTTCAGTGTTTTCAGAATGAAGCATGGTTGATGGCTGCATACTGAGTCTGGTGGCTTTGGCAAAATACAATTCTGAAAACAACTTTTTTTTAGGTAGGAAATACTCTAGTTCATCTACCACATGTAGGTAGGTTTGTTCTGAAGTTTAATTTTCTTAACTGTAAGGTGTAACTCACCAGGAAAATTGTCAAGATTACAGTAATGTTTGTTTCATCCCAAGAGTTATTACTCATTCTTGCTATGTGGGCAGATCGGTAATGGGAGGAAGGGAGAATGCATATGAAGTATATGGTAGAATATTTACATCGGTGGTAATTCAAGGTTCACACGGGCGTTCAAGCTGCATTCCTGACAGTAAATCCTTTTTTAGGGTATGTGTTAGTTACATTTATAGATATGAATTTTGGCCTTGGTTCAAGAGTTTATTTGTGTAGCATTTGTCATATACTGCAGTGGGTTTTGCATTGACTTCATTGCATTGCATTTATTTGTAGTACCTCTTGTTTTTTGATCTTGAGGCTTTGTTTCATGTTGTAGTAGGGCTGGTTCCTAAGATGTGGTTTTCTTCAGGAAAATAAAGAGGGGATTTCACTTAGTTATGCTCCTTGCATTGTGAGTTATTGATAATTCTCTCTGATAGAAAGCTCAGCTGTTGGTCCTGCTTCTGTGAACATTACGGTGTGCGTAAATTGTTGTGGCAGAATGAGTTATTCTGTAGTGGAAAGTCTTTGTTGATCCAGGTGTCAAAGGTTTGGAAGGGGAAATAAAGCTGATGAAAAATATTTTTATAGGAGCTGTTTTTTCATCTGTATTGTTCTTCCTCTCTTCTCTTGGATCCATTTAGGGTGGTATTTCATTAATCTTGAAGCTGTGCTTTTTGAAGGTCTCTGAAAAACTGTAGCTTAGCAAGAACATTGCTTTTTCTCCACTGCATGGAAAACAGTTTATAAGACTTAACAGGATATTTTTTTTAAAGACTCTTTGGAATTTCTTTTTAATAGTTGGCTGTGCAGTCTGTGTTTGAAAATATTGTCTATCCTTTAGTTTCAATTTGAGAATTCACTCCTGGGACTATATGCTAGAAACTTGACTCTCAAGTAATTTCAATGCTTACTCTCTTAGTGATTTAATATGCTTGGGTTTTAAAATCTTGTAGGAATTCTTTTTTTAATATTCATATATTCATTAGAATTGCATGGATTTGTTGCATATTTACAGCTTTTGGAGAGGCAAAGGAAGCAATTCTGTTTTACTCTGTAGACTGACAGTGGGTCAGGTACAAAGGTATTACGTGAATGTTTCAGAATATCCTGCAGTGATAATACTGTGACCTGTTATATCAATATTGTGACCTGAATTAGTTTGAAAGCAACTTGTATTTGCTTTAATTCTAATTGTTGCATTGTGGATTGGGTTTTTTTTGTGATTTATATTCTATTAGCAAAACTCCTGAGCAACAAGTACGTGTACCTGAATAATAATCGCAGCTTAGTTAGGAGTTAGTCTTCTGTAGGTTTTTGCCTGTAGAATTTGAATGGGGCAGGAAGAAAGATGTGACATTCTTAATGCTGGTTTTTGGTATTTTCTGGATGCAGTCATGCAGAATGCTGCTTGCAAGGCAAACAATGTTATCAATGCAGCTAAAAGAGATCAAAGATAGGCTCTTGGAGGGGTTACAGATGAGGATTTCTGAAGGCGAACTTGTGTATTCTGTACTGCTCAAGAGATTGAATAGTTTACAAAATGGATAGTGTGTAATATGCTTAATTATTGAAGTACGTATTGCTTTGTGATTGATAGTGGTGGGATAGTAGTTTAAAAGCCTACGAGTATTCTTTGCTTGAGTTGTGGGAATAGTGATCCTGATCTCATTCACTGCTGCGTCCTACGTACTGGGATAATACTCCCTCATTACCTCCTCTGACACTTTAAAGGAGGGGTTTCCTTTCTCAAATATGAGCATGGCTATGGATTACTGCTCCTGGTTATTGCTGCTTTGTTTGCAGAAGCCTCTCTGATTCTTCAGGAAGTCCAGGTTTCCCTGCTACGAATCCCATTGTGTCACGTTGCAGGCTTTTTCCATACCTTACTTAGAACACATTCTTTTTATCTCTTTCTACTTGTTTTCTGTATTCCTTCTTGACTATGTTCTTCTTGTGTAAAAAGTATGGGATAATTGGAAGAAAAAAGAGCTGTTTTTCTCTATGGATTTTGAAATAACTGAAATGTTAAATACCTCAGTCTTCTGTAATGGTTAACGCCTTTTTTTGTATGTGTGTAACCAACCTCTGTAATTGGAGATGGAAGCTTGAGATGCGCTTTTCGGCCTCTCTCACTTCTTTGCATTTCTGTGTAACATAACTTTGAATGAGTGATTATCTTCATTATTACTGATACTGCTTTAAAGCAGAAATACCTACTTGATAGTAAGTAACTGGGAGCTAGATTTAAAGATCAAACAACCCATTTTGAGAAACTGGTATCCCTGTGCTGAAGCCTTCACTGAAAACTTTCGATGACTGATTTGAAAACTTGTATGTCATATTTTCAGTTTTAAATATGACTTAAGTGATCTATAAGACTGTTATGTATTAAAGTTTGTTTCCTGCTTTTGTAGTGCTCTTTTTCAGTTGATGATCTTCTGAGGTCATCAAGGAGGATGTCAGAGGAGGGCATTAGCATGCAGATGTTTTCTAAAAATGTTTCATCAAAGCTTTTCGCAAGATTTGGTAGAATTCTGAAGTCTTTTGCTATTGTGAAAGTTGTTTCAAGTGTGCCATTCTGATGCTTTTGAAACATTTAACCTGTTGGTTTTGAAGCAGTTACTGCCTGTTGTTGACTTTATGCAAAACATCATAACTAAGTAGTTGAAGCACTCTTACAGTTTCTTTTTTGTGCATAATGAGGTGATACAACTTACTTTTGTTTGTAAAACCAGGAAACAATGGTTAACTGGCAATTTCTTATTGTGTAAGTTGGAATCTTCTTTTGAGTAGAGTATACTTTTGGAAGCTACTGTATGTTCTTCTGATAGTGTTAAAAAATAATAATTAGGCTTTGTGTTTAAAGAAAATGTTATTTATGATTTGAAAGGCTTAAAAAGAGCTGAGTTTTGCTAGGTGCTTTTAAAAATATGTTTTGCAGTCTAGATGATCAGAATTAAAATTTTGTGAAATAGTGTAGCCGAAGGGTGTTCTGTATCCTCACATTCCTTCCTAAGGAGCCATGGACTTGCACAGCAGATACATAAAATACCTAATGTGATTAGATGAGAAAGCTAAAATTGCTTATGATGCATGTAAACTCCCGAGAGGAGCTTAAAAGAGCGTTCATACGCTTATGTAATTAGTCACTTTTGAAAGCCAGAAAACATTTTGACTTCTTTTTGGTAATTTATAAATGGCAGTTCTTATCTTTAGAGAAAGATAATTTTAAGAGACTTGTAAATGTTTTGAGGAGATTTCTCTACCTAGAAGTGTATGTTAGATGACATTAATAGACATTTGAATATCGATTTGATTTAGGGCAAGTGATTTTTATTCTTTAGCCTCTTCTCTTGACACAAGTCCACACTCTGTGGGGACACAGCATTAGAAGCTGCCGTAGAAGAGGATGGGGGGAAATGGACAGCGAATGGTCAGTGTATTCAGTTGCTTTCAAATCCAGATTGTCAAGAGATGAAAAAACCCTTAAGTGACAGTTCTTCAGAGGAACACATTACTTTCTTTTCTAAAAAGAAAACAAAACTGGCTTTTTACTAATGTTCTATTATGAGTATTCACAGTGCAGTTTTGTCACCTCTCTGCTTATTATTTAAATAAATAATAATAGTAAACCCCTGGTAGTTTAGAAAGCTTCTTGAACTGTTTTCTAGATCTCCTCTAAATGGATCTATGTTGCACTCCTTTGCTCTTGAATCTCTGCCAGTATTGCTATGTCGTTGTAAAGAATTAATAAAATCTGTAGGATTAAAGGTATGGCTAGTGGACAGTGAAATGTGTTCTCAGTAATCTCTCCTAAAAAAAAAAAAAAAATTAACTGGAACCTTATCTGTGTAAAGGATGTCACATAATACTTAACTCCTGAAAAAAGAGATTTACAGTGTGCTCATTATCTCTCAATTCTTGCTTCAGCAGTACCTTGAAATGGTGGTAGAGAAAACCTCATGTAAAGGGAAATGAATGTTATAAATGGAATATGATTATGCTTCATGACGCTTCTGCAGAAAGCTCATGTGTTATCTTCTCTTGCAACCACCAAAAGAGTGGGCCAAAACCCTAAGTTGGTTATAAAAATAGTCGTGGCTGTTTTGTGAAGCATCATGGTTAAAGAGTATTTACAGAAGAGGCAACCATTTAAATGGGTCCAAAAGAGTGTTTGGGATGTGGCTCACAATGTTAACTGCGAGAAGGCTCTCCATACGAGAGATCATAACATGCTTAGATTCAGTTTCTTGCAGGAACTGCAAAATTTTCAAACGATTGGAAATGCAGCATAGCTTCACTAGGGAAGCTTGTTAAAGATAAAAGAGGCAAGTAATAGCAAAGTACTTACCACCTGCTGAGAATTAAAGACGCTGTGCTGGAGGTACAGACCAAAAGCATGTCAGCTATCAAGGGAAGTGTGAAAGGAAGGTGGCATGGCTGAACATCAGGCAAAGGTAGTTATTAGAAAGCTGAAGTAGTATCCGAATGAGGAGAACTCTAAGGATATAACATCTGGCAAGCAGAATATAGAAGCATAAGATAGAACAAAAGAATGTGAGGAGCAAATTTAGAAAAGTCTTTAATAATAACTATGTTTCAGCACATTAATGGTAGAAAACCTACCACAAGTCATAGGGCCACGAGATGATCACTTTATAAAAGAAATTTTCAGAAGACAAGGCGACAGCAGAAAACCTTGGCTTTGCATCTGTGTTTGTTGTTGAAAATCTTGGACAGGTTGCCCTGCCAAGAACTTTTTATAGGTAACTCATCGGAGGAACTCTCTCTCAAATCAGCATTTGTTAAGAGTTTAGAGAACAAATGGACAACAGAAAAGCAAGTTGCTAGAACCAGACAATATTCATCCAATAACTCTATAGAAAGTGAGGAATGAAGTAATTTTAGTCACTGGCATGTAATGACTCCTTTAGCTAGACACCTTTAGGTCATTGGATATAAATGCAGTGTGAGTCCAGTATTAAAAGGATGTTTACTCAGGATGTTGTCTGTGCTGATGAGAAATTACAGTAATGTACAGAATTCATGGACATGTGGTAATTATAATAGACGGTGGAGAAGTCAACAGAGCTTTGAGAAGAAAAGTTGTGCCTTAAACCTTTTGGAGTGCACTGAAGTGGTTAGCAAGAATACATGTAGGGAAGTTCGAATTCACTATGGTAGGTAGGATTTCCAGAATTCATTCGGTCATGTTCTGCATGAGAGGGGTAAGCCTTCATATGGGTAATTAGGTAATAATTAGAGATAGATAATTAGAGACAAGAAATGAAGTGGATAGGATGCTTTTCAGAAGTGAGTAATAGCTGTTACAGAAATATTCAGGGTAGAAGGATTGAGACCTCCCCCTTTGAATAATGGCAGTTAAGTCCAGAGTGGATGAGGAGGTCTTGGTTAAGCTGAAGTGAGGCATGTGGAACTTGTAACTCCTTGAGGGAAGGAACACTAGTTTGGGATTACAATAGATAGTTCTGTGGGAACACCAGTTTAGGCTCAGAAAGATTAATTCTATAAATTGTTAGGATAACAACAGAGAATAAAACAAAATGGGCTGTTGTCTAGGTCCATGGTACATTTGCATTTGACTGCTGTATTGGTGCAGGCTTGGGAGTGCCCTGGGAAGAATGGGAAGAACAGTGCTTGCTTCTGTGTATATCTACGTGGCTGAGATGCTTCTCTTAGTGTAGGTTGTAACACTTGGCCTTTTTTTTTTTTTTTTTTCCCTTCCCCCCCGAATGATAGAGTAACTTCAAAAATATTTCATGTTCTTTGCTGTTCAGAGAAATGTTGTGACGTGTTTTGTGTGATCAGATGTAGCAATGGAAAGGACTGTGCTTAGCATGAAATCTACCACTACACTGGACATGTGAGGGTGTACCTATTTCAAAGCCTCTGAAAAGTGAAGATGGGAGGAGCAATGGTTATTAAACTGTAGAGTAAACTTGGCAGTGTCAACTAGGGCACTTGAATCTTCTTGATTCCCCCTGAGTGCAGGGCCCCATGAGTGCTGGGATTTATGCAAGGGGCAAGAGTTGGCCAGGTGAAGACCGGTGGGGAACTAAAATTTGAACTTGGAGTTGGTGATCAGACCAGTGATGGAGTTGCCTGACCAGCCAGTATCCTCCTGCAGTTTGGTAGACTGGAGTGGAGGACGGGACTCAGATGGCTAAGGAAAATACTTGAGGATGTGAATTTACAATAGTTTGAACAGCTTGCAGCTGTGGTGTAGCCACGTGCTTAACAGTTGCAGTCCCTTTCTTCCCTCCCTTTCACCTTGTGCTGGTACTGAAGCTTTTCTCCCTCCCAGAGTGTTTAGGGAGCTGTACCAAAGACTAACCTTTCTGAAAATATAAAATGAAACAAACAGATAATTTAGCTTCCTGAAGAGGCTGTTTCTGGGATAAACAGCTGGCAGTATAAGAGAGAGGAGCACATGAAGCGGGGGAAAGAGGAAAGAAAAGATGATGCTTAGGACTGCTACAACAGAAAGCTGTTCTCTTTGAGACGTGTTGCTGCTCCTCAAGCGTATATAGCCTGTACTCTTACAGACATGGGATACAGAGGCCTGCTCTGTGTAACATAATATATTGAGACCAGTCTGAAGGCATGTTTCTGGGTTTAAAAAAAAAAGTTTTTATTAATTCTCCTTCAGGTAAACCTGACAATAGCTATAAATTTGAATACTTAAAGATTCAAGTTTTAAGTATTTTGAATAATATAGAATACTTAATTTCTTTATACAGGATATCCTCATTTTTTCCAAGTTTATGGTGTCCTAGTTAGTACATTATACTGTCCTCAAAATTTTGAAAACCAGTGTAATATTTCAATGTCTTAGATTTTCATAAGGTATTTGTAACTAGTAAATAATAAAAGAACTCTGAACCTTGTAACTGTTAGCCAGCATTCAGATTTGTATTTTTATTTCTTTACAGGATCTGGAGTTTCATGGAGTAATGAGATTCTACTTTCAAGACAAAGCAGCTGGAAATTTCGCAACAAAATGTATCCGTGTCTCTAGTACTGCCACAACTCAAGATGTGATAGAAACTCTTGCAGAGAAGTTTCGACCAGACATGCGAATGTTGTCATCCCCTAAATACTCGCTTTATGAGGTGCATGTCAGCGGAGGTTAGTATTTATTCATGAAGTCTTTCCTGCATCCACACCACCTTCCTATCCACCCCCAGCCAAAATATCTTTAGGTTTGCCCCCAGCTTCTGAACCACATAAGACTTGAGGTTTTTTGTTCCTAAGTAAGTTGCTACTAATTGTTAGACGGGGGAGTGGTATTTCAAAATTTAAGTACGCATATCTGGCCTGCAGTTTATGTAAGTTGTGATTGTGATCTATTAAATGCTGTACTTGACATCCTGTTAATTTGTTGACATTTGTGAGAGAGTTGCTATTTTTAGGACTAGTAGGTAAAGACTAAATTTATAATGGGAGAATAGGAGTGTTAAATTGGAGCACTTAAAGAGTACATCCTCAGTTCTTTGATGTTGTGGGCCTTTGATAGGGTAGCCTTATAATGCATGTTCCTTTACTGCTAAACCGGGGGAAGTTCTACATAGTATTATTTGAAGCCACTGCATTTCTTAAACAGATCCTTTTGTGTTACCTGTGAAGAACTTAGTAGCATCAAAAGGCTATTTAGATAGCTAGCATTTGTGTCTCCCAACCACAGTAGAAAGCTTCAGGTTGGAAGGTGGTAGTGTGTGTGGTGGTGGAGACAAGAATAGCAGAAACTAGCTTTTTGTTGTGTAAGCTTCCAAATTATAAAAAAGAAAAAGCACAAGTGGTTTAACTACCTTAAATTCTGCCTTTGAAAAACTGAAAATAATTTAATTTGAGATAGAGAGTGGAAATTTATTGGGATATGTGTCACTTTTTATGGTCTACGAATGATGACTTGATGTGAATTCTATGGGATTAGGGGAAAGTGCATGTGTCACCGCTAATTTAAGCAATGAATAGTATGTGTTTTTTCTGCTTTAGTTTTCTTTAGAGATCTGTTAGCACTGTAGCTGTGGTCAAAATGAAATGGTTTCCTTTGGCAGAGCAAGTTCCTGATGTTTAAAATGTGGCTCATAAGAGAGACACCTTGTTCAACAGGAGTGTTTCTTATGAAGTAAAATGTAACTGCGAAGACGACATTGTCTTGCTATGCATATGTGTTGTCTCCTACTTCTAGAAGGGAGATCAAATGGCAGAACTTGTTTAATTTTTTTAACCACTCTCTCAGATTTTTTTCATATACTTAAAATAGATATAATACACTAATTACACTAAATGAAATTTTGTCTAGTACATGTGCATAGTGGATTTTTTTTTTTTTAATTTCATAGTCTGATTTATTTTTCTGCAGTCTTTCCAGAATAGTAGGTCTTGGGCCATAATCAGACTGGTTAAATTTGAAATAAGGAAAATGAGTATTTGGAAGTCTCATGAAATTACAAAGTTTGAAACAGTATAACTGTAGATGTAACTTCTCCTCCTGAATGGTAATCTTGTGTTCCCAGACTTCAGTCCTGACAAAGGAGGTATGCAAGACTACTTTATGTGGACCTTTAGCTTAGGTAGATAGAAGGAATACATTTAGGCTGGTTGCTGGAAAGGGGACATATGTTTCTACCTCCCCAAGCTTTCTGTCCCTATACTTATCAGGGAAACATCGTTATGTATACTGTTCAGCAAACTTTTTGGTTTTTTAAGAGCATAACTTGTTTCTGAATATCTTTACTCTTGAGGTGCCAAGTAATTGTTACTGCTTTTCATTTTTTTGAAGAAGAAAGAAGATTAGATGTAGATGAGAAGCCTCTGGTTGTACAATTAAACTGGAACAAAGATGACCGAGAGGGAAGATTTGTTCTCAAGAATGAAAATGATACGCTTCCTCCAAAGGTGAGTCTTTAAGGAGGAGTATGGTAGTGATAACAGCAGTTTTGAGATGTGTGGGAGTTTATATAGCAAAGCATAATTTCTACTTCTCTAATTCCTGAAAACAACTACTGATAATGACCTTTGATATCTGGAGCAAGACTTTTTAAATACTTAAAATGCATCTTCACAACACAGCATTGTTGTGGTCTTTTAGATGGCTTGTGATGCTTTGATCTGTGAAGCTGTCTAGTACTGTACCATGGAATGCCCAGAGAACTTAGAGCTTGCTTTGTTCTAATATGATGAAATAAAAGTTTCCTCAAATATTATATGACGCTGAACACCTAGGAGGTGATCCTACCTCTTGCAGAGCCTTTAAAAGGGGATGCCAGAGGGAGTTAAATAACTGAAAATTGCTACCTCCCTAGGTAACATTCTGTTTCTTATCAAAACTGATGGGAGCCTGTTTCCTTGGGGGGGGGGGGGTTGGGGTTTTTTTCCTTCCAAATGCAAAATTTTTCCTTCCAAATGCTGATATGTGAACATCAGCTATACAAAAGCTTTTATTTATATTAGTCGTTTAAACATTAAATTAGATCAGACTTGGGCTCCCGAAGTCATATGATTATATATACTATATCTAACTTTGATACTTATAGCTATGGAAAACATGCTGTTCAGTGTGGGCTGTCTTCAGACAAGGTTTTCATTTTGGGCTGAGCACTAAATTTCTTTTGCTCTTGGAATTAGAGCTTGTTAATTTTAAAGGTGCTTTGGCTATAGGTACATGAGCTATTCTTACACTTACAGTACGCTTTTGACTACAGGATACCTCCATGTTAGAGATGGGGAGGCAAAATTAATGATGACTTACAGTATATCTACCAGACTTGCTATTCCTATTCATTGAATTAAGCAATCTTCAATCTTCCTTCTTTGTGTTCTTCACTTCCTAATAGAAGCAAGAAGACCTGTGTCTTCTTTCTCTCATCGTCTATTATTTTCTCTACAGAAGGCAAATGAGCCTAAGATTACAGGTATCTTGTGTGTGCAAGGAACAGAAATTGGAGAAGAGAACACTGGAAGGACAACTCTGAAAAATACACAATAGGGGAAATGTCCTCTATAATGTTTTTTCTTCTGCAGTTTAGTCTTACCAGATGCTTCAGCGCAGTTGTCTTGAAAATAGATTAAGAGTAGTGTTGTTTCCTAAAGTATTTTTACTGGGAGGCAGAAATTTGTTTTGCAGCCTTCAGTTAATCTTTGAGGCCAAGTAGCTAGTAGGGCTTATTCAAGTAAAATTCTGCAGTTTCTTCGCTTTCTTCAGTACAATGTGCTCACTCAGTTCATACCTGCTTTGGAGTATGAAATTATTTTTCCCTTCTATGTTATTTCAGAGAGTATTAGTCCTATCCCTGTGTAATGCAGTATTGTTGCTTGGAGTATTGTTTTTGTGTTAGTGATACTATGCCTTAATCAGATTTATCTGGAAAGTTAAAACCAATATTAACTTTTCGTTGCAGTAAAAATGATAGAAGTTGTTTTAAACTCATTTATTTCAGAAAGCTCAGAGTAATGGCCCTGACAAACAAGAAAAAGAGGGAGTAATTCAGAATTTCAAACGAACTCTCTCAAAAAAAGAAAAAAAAGAAAAAAAGAGGCGTGAAAAAGAGGCGTTGCGACAAGCATCAGATAAAGATGATAGACTTCTTCATGGGGATGATATGTAAGTGTTTTAATCTTTGATCAATTCATGTAACCTACTTCTCACTTTAAAGGATTCCCCCTCTCTACCAAATAAGTTGTTTCTTTCAAAAGTAAGTAGTTGTTGGGTTAAGTAAGTAAGTTGGGTGCAGTATCATCATGAACCAAAATATGTGATGGCAATTTCTGTGGTTTATATGTACATTTTGCCACAAGGTTTGTTTTTAAACCATAAAATAAGCTTTTTTCCCACCTCTTTGTCCTTGTACTGCATTGACACATGCTTGGTGACATGGACTTTCTGCAGTATGGTTATTTTTGAGCATTTATGCTAGACTGGGTTTATTCCTGTTCTCTGTGTTTGATTTTTCGATATGAGGGTGGTGAGGCACTGGAACAGGTTGCCCAGGGAAGCTGTGGAGGCCCCATCCCTGGAAGTGTTCAAGGCCAGGCTGGATGAGGCTTTGAGCAATCTGGTCTAGTTGGAGATGTCCTTACCCGTGGCAGGGGGGTTGGAACTAGATGATCTCTAAGGTCCTTTCCAACCTAAACCATTCTATGATTCTATGATTGTTCTGTCTTTTGCCAGAAAAATTAGTATGTGTTAGTGTTTGCATTTGACTTGCCACCTGACTATCAGTTTGTTTTGCTCTGAGACGTGTTTTGGTAGCCAGCCTTCTAGGTTCTTCAACTCTTGTTTCCAAATCTCCTGCAACTTTATTCATTGACACAGGGCAGGACATACAGTAATCCTTGTACAGAAAATTGGATCATGAGAGTCAGGCATGAATAGCTGTATGTACAACTAGAAAGCTGAGAAAGGTCTAGATTAAATTAAACTTTGTACCGGATTTTGTAAGTTTCATATGTAATACAGCAGACAAAAAACCATTAATGGTGGATTTTTAACATACCCAAAAAGAAAATTAATGATGAAAACTTATTAATTGATAACAGATTCTCAGAGATGAAAGAAACTGGTTGACATGCAATAGAGGATTTAGCTGCTTAGCTTAATTTTTTTTTTTTTGAGTTCATGATTTTCATATGTGTCGTACTGCTCTTCATGGATATGTTTGCAATGTTCTTCAGATATCAATGTGATCTTTCCAGTATTCTGTGCCGTTACTTAGCTTGATCTTAATTTTTTTAAATTAAAATAGAATTGTATGTAGGTGCCTTTGCAAAACCATGAGCTGCAAGCACATGCTAACTCTGCTTCCACATGATTTGCAATATTGTAAATCTGAATAAAGTTAGGGGTATAATACAAAGTTTATTTAATGCCTTCTTCTCCCCCACCCCCCAAGAGGTANCCTTTTCCCCCCCCCCCCCCAAAAGGGGGAAAGGTTTTTTTTTTTTTTTTTTTTTTTTTGGAACTAGTGGTTGTTGTCTATTTCAGGTGAGCATGGGTACATGAACAGTGTTAATCCTAGCAAAAGTGAAGTTCATGTAGAAAGCATCTTACAATAATTTAATTGATGTCCTATATGTATGGACTCTATTTGCCTTTTATCCATTATGAAGTGATGAGGATATATGCATTTTAAGCTATTAATGACAATTTTTTCTTTTTATTTAAACTTACTTGGCAGTGAGAATTCTCGCCTTGCAGCTGAGGTTTACAAAGATATGCCTGAGACCAGCTTTACTCGCACAATATCCAATCCTGAGGTGGTTATGAAACGGCGGCGACAGCAAAAACTAGAGAAGAGAATGCAGGAATTTCGCAGTTCTGATGGCAGACCGGACTCAGGTACTTAGATTTCTTCTGATTAAGATGTAAACAGTAAACTGTTTACTGAGAGAGTATTTTTAAGGCCAGCAACTCCTGTAAATATCACTTAACTTCTCCTTTCTCCAACATTTTTTGTACTTCATGGCTAATTTATCTATGATGTAATAGAATGAAGGATTTGTAGAGGTAAGATTCCACAGGAGTGTGTTCTGTGACAAGTGCAACTCAAAGCTTTCAGTGATGGGCAAGTTGGTGGGAGACAATATGCTCATTGATCTTGCTAGCGATGCTGAACTGGGAAAGAAGGAAGGACAGAATTAGATTTATTAAACTGACAAACTGAGGAAGTCTTCTGAAATGTGTCATTCATTTTGCTGAATGACCTGAATGTAAAAATGCAATCAGTAGCACAAATACAAGATGGCAAGGAGTGATTGTTCAGGTCTGTACAAAGGGTTCTGGTAGATCTTGTGAATATCAACAGTCAAGTATTTCACGTTCTTGGGGGTGGGGATAAAGATCATAGTGGTTGTAAAAGATCAGCGTTAAATGAACAAATGAAGCAATGTTAGCACTAATAAAACCTCAAATGATGTATTCTGTCCATGGAAGAGTAGTGAAGGAGGAGTTAAGCAGTGCAGAAAACATCACCTGAGGGAATTCTTAAATGGGCTTTTTAAAGACAGGGAAGGTTCTTGAAGGTCAGCACAAATTTGCTGTCAAGTTGGAAAAGGTCAGTTCTTCATCCAGTCATTGTCACTGTTTCGTTTTAACTTCGGGTAATATTAAGAACGGTGAAGCACTGGGGAAAAGTCTTGCTTAGAGAAATTAGGAAAGCGTCACTGGAGGTTTTTACCAGTGACAGAGACAAATTTATTTCAGGGATGTTATATAACTTTTCTTGTGTTAGTGGATTCACTAAATGATTTCTGAAGGGGTTCGTTGTTATATTATGTTAGAAATATAATGAATGGCTGCATGTCTCTTTTTATTCTCTGGTAGCATTAATCATTAAATTTTGTTTCTAAGGTGGGACACTGAGAATTTATGCAGACAGTTTAAAACCAAATATACCGTACAAGACAATCCTGCTGTCCACTACGGATACTGCAGACTTTGCAGTTATTGAAGCACTGGAAAAATATGGTCTGGAGAAGGAAAATCCCAAGGATTATTGTATTGCTCGTGTAAGTGAAGTTACTAAGTCACGATCTTCTCATGCTTCACATATTTGATTTTGTTCCTTGCAGTACCTTTAAAACTAAATGGAAAGACTCTGGTATTTCTATGACTAACATTTTTTTCTTTTTCTTTTAACTCTAATAGCCTCAGGAATTCTGAAGTGATTTGTGAGATTTTTGCTTTTAAAACCTAAATCATCCAGTCTTACTAAATTACTACTTGCTACATAGAAAAAAATTAATAATGAAAGTAACATTTCTGTGTTTGGCACTATGGGTTTATACCACTAAGTGTGCTTATGGTTTGTGGATGTATAAACTAATAGTTAATCCTTTGGATACCTGAATATGCTGTTGCCTTATGCCTTTCAGTGGTAGCTTACCCTCACACATCAGAAATGATTAAACATTTAAGTAAAACTTTTAATTTCAGAATTTAATTATTTAGGAGTTTTGAATGAATTGTATAGAATTGCTGTTTCTTAGAGGTATAGCTTTATCAAAAAGTCCCATGGGCAGTACTGATTAAAGCTTACAAACTTGTGTATGTCCTCTTTTGGAGAACAGTGAGATTTGAAAACATTTCATCCTTGTTTGAGTCCAGTCTTTGATTACGTTTCTGGCTATTATTTGTCTAATAAACTTGGATTTATTGTTCCTTAAAATGACAAAAGAAAGGGAAAAATGTTTGTGTCTCATCATATTGTGCTCTCTTCCCTTGCCCCTTCTCCAGTGCTTAAAGTGCCACTGGAAAACAGTAAGAAAGTTTATATTATTTGCTATTCCCCGCACTTTCTAGCTGCTCTAAAGGATGTAGATCTTTGTTCTTAAAATTGCTTTCCTATTTGTTTTTTAGGATATCTTTGAGTAAACTTAGTGTATGCTTTTGCTGTGCTTACAGCCTCTAGTGGTATAATTATCTGGGAATTGACATGTTGCTCTAATGTCATTCTAAGTAGTAATAAGGAAACTGTATTGTGGTAGTGCTTTTGTAGTTTTGTAATAGTGAACTAATCTTACTTTTATTGTTTCAACAGTTTTGTCTTAGTTCTAGACACATTTTTAATGAAGTTCTGGATGTTTTATCCTTGTTTTCATTAACCTGAAATTGGGGTCCCAGCTGTGAAAGTCAATTTTACTTAACTTCAGTAAAATTTTACATAGGCTTTTATTATAGAGGGGAATAATTTTGTAAGTAATCGGGGTGTTTTTTATGACACAGCATATTAAAAATTGATTCTCAGTTTTGGCTGCCAAGTATTTTCTACATGTATTTTTAATTATGACAATTTTTTTCACATTGTGGGTTCTATAAATGAAATGATTCTCAGTCATTGATCTTATTAAATAGGCTGCTGACTTGACATTCTCATTTTTCTGCTGGTTTGAGAGAATTGTGGCCTACAGCAGAGGCATTGTGACTGAATTTGGAAGACAGTTTTGCATCAGTCTGTTTAGCTCAGAGTTAGAGGGTATTATGATATATTATGCCATAGTTGTATTTTAGGGAATTTATTGAACTGATTGCACACTTACTAGGAAAGCTATTGCAAGTCACTGTTGTGGTGGTGGTAGTCCCTCTCACCTTCCCTGGTCTCTGATCTTGTATGGGGTTGTTTAATGCAGAAAGTAGTCTGAGGAATATTGCTTTGATCTTGGGAAAGATTAGCAAAGTCTTTGCTGTGAAGCAAATTGACTTAAATTAATTTTCTGGAAAGCACTTCTGGAAAATATTTTGTCTCTTCTGAGCAGCACATCTTCTTGATGTAGTAATTTTCTATACTGACCTAAGTTGTATGCTTATGTTTACTTTTGAAATACCCGAGTAGTCTCTGTTGGCTAATAGCAGATCTTTTTTATACCTCCAGTGTAGAAGACCTTACTATTTTGCTCACCGTAAGTCATAGTAGTTGGCTAACATCTACTTGGCCTTTCTCAGTGCCTCTGCTGATACAGTGCTTGGGTTTTAAATATGATAATGCTTCCTTTTTTAATAAAGTTGAGTATTTTTAATCTAACTTTAAAACCTAGTTTTTGCCAAATGTTTTATGAAGTTACTTATTTGCTTGAAACATTAAAATATCCTAGCTTTAGCTTGATGTGTCTTTCATCACTGTTTTCTTTTTTGGAAACTCACAAATACAGTGCTAAATAGGTGTTGTGGCCGTTGATACTCCTTTACACAGAAGTCTCATAGCTGTTCGTTACCCCTGGCAGGGCTTTTGCCACTGTTCTTCTGACACTTTATGGTGTTCTGTGGAAGACGAATTTATCTTGCCTGTTCTTTACTTTTTGTTGGGTTTAAAATAGTGTACAGTGGGATATGTAACTCCAGTTTCTTATTGGTGGGGATTTTTAAATGTTTTGTTTCTTTGGGTGGCAGGTGAAGTGTCTTCAAAGAAGGCTTAAGCAGTTGACATTTACTTAACCATTAAGGTGGATTTTTAAGTTATGTGATAAGACCTTTATAAGGCTGCATAAATACCTGTAATACCATTCACTCACTTCTGAAGTTTCTGTTGAAAGATTAACATTGTAAGAATTTACCTTAACACTTATCATTGACAACTTTTATTGTAAATGGCAGTTTCCTGTTAGTTGCTTGCTTTCATACCCTGGTTTGCCATGTGTCAGGCTATATCTTTATGCCCACTTCTAAAGTGCTTTTTTATGTAATCAAGTAAATACAAGTTTGTTCCAATATACATTTTGTTTGTTTCAGCTTGGTTGGTTTGAGTTTCCCTGAATAATACGGGGTTCACTGCACTTCTCTCAAGATGTCAAATTAATTAGACAGTCTTCCAAGCTACCTGTGCATATTCACTTAGGGCATAAGACTTGAGGCATGCAGCAAACCATTTAACTCTTAAAAGCAGAATCTTGATTTGACTTTAGTTTTAGCGTGCTCTTATTTTTCACTCAAGGACAAGCCATAAATAACTTCTTGTAATGTCAAGCAAAAACATGCAGTTCATGGTGATTAGTTTCTGGATTTGTTTGGTTTTTGGTTTTTTTTTGAGAAACAGACATTACAGGCATAAGGCTTAAAATATTTTTTTTAGGAAGTTCCATTGTTTTTGGGTTTTTTTCAGGGGCATATGCAGGGCCTGTGTTCCCAACTTGTAAAGAAAATTGAGGATTATTTAATTTGAATAAGCAGATATATTAAAATGTACCATAGATATGAGGGGCTTTTAATTTGAAAAAAACATTAAAATGACAAAAGAGCTTATTGAGGACCTGTTATAGCATGGTTTTTTGTGCGTGAAACTTGCAAAGGATAGATCCGATAACTGTATCAGTAGCTATTACTTACCACAGGGGACTTGAGTATATTTGAGTATTATCTTCTCTCATGGATCCCAGCAAATGCCTTGGAAGTTAAGTCCTAAGTTGCTATGGACTTCATTTAAATTTCTTAGCTTGTATTTTCTGCATGTTTTACTGCATTTTAAATGAATAAATATAGATGGGAATGACTTCATGATATTTTGTATATGCTCATGAATGCAATTATGAGGAAGCGGAGTATATTCTTCCTAATTATCTGTTACGAGTTTGTTTCAGTTCGTCGGTTGCCAGCTGACAACCTGCTTGCAAGACTTGTGTTCTAAAGCTGCTTTTACCCATCTCCATTTCCTACACTGTTGCAGAAATCAGGGAAATGTCTGTGCCTGGTCTCAGCAATCTGTATGGATTCAAATTCATGAAAGGATATTTTAATTGCATCTTCTATTTTTCAAAATGAAAGCAAATCTCTACCCATGAGCCAAAACCCAGTCATAGTATAAACTTATTCCCATGTTTTTCTGTTATTCTAAAATATAGGAATGTCTGCTTTGTGGCTGACACTAAGGCAGCATTTGCCTAGAACATGGAGGTATTTTCTAAAATGGCTGCATCATGGTTAGAAATCTGACCTGCATAAGCTCAGGTGTGGTGTTTTGTGTCTTTCCACAGGTTAGGTCACACACTTTAAGTGAGGTATGTCTGAGTTATCGGCTCGCGCTTCTGGAAGAGGAACAGTAACTGGCTGTGAGGATGAGGGGATTAGTGCTTTTGTGACCCCTCTTCTCTAACTTGTCTAGTTGAACTTGCTGCCCTTAGGCCTAGCACCAACTACAGATGCTCATCCAGGTTCTAAGGCAGAAGTAATATCAGGGTCAGGTAGTAACACCTATGTATTTATGTCTCATCTGTCCTCTGACTTCACTGCATTTGGATTTTCTTTGGTTTCCTCCACAGTCTAGTATTGGTCAGCCCCTGGTATGCATGCGATTCTTGTGTTGTAACTAGTTACCTTCTGTCTTGAGGGCTTTGGAATTTAAAAATTGTTGCTTGTTGAATAAGGCTTGAAACACAGTGTTACTTTAGTTAGCTAATCAAAATTATCCCATAGGTATTAATTGATTTTAAAATCTGAGAAGTGAAATAGGAAAGAGTGGTTTGGCAAGGTAAGATTTGAGTGTAGATGTGTTTCTGTTTCCCTTCAGTTTATACATTTTAATGTTTTCCTCGTTTTCTAATATCTTGTCTATTTGAAAATCTAATTAAAGATAATTGAATTAGTCCTATGTTTAGCCAGGTTTTGCATAGAAAATATTTTGGGGAAAGGCCAATGACTCAATTACATACTTTTGATCTTAAATGTACTTGTTTCCTGCCTGGAAGAAGATGAAAGGACGTTTGAGGTGGATCTGTGAGAACTTAGTTAACACTGAAATGGGTGCAGAGAGGCGGCAAGAAATAAGACTGGAAAGCCTCTTCAGGGCTGCAGCATAGTAGGGTGCAGTAGCCAATAGCTGTATTACTTCAGAGGGTGTTACCTGGGTCATAGTTCAGACATGGGAATAATTTTGAGTAGTTTGTTTAAAATAGAGCGGTCTGTGAATTTAAATAACATTGTTAGGCTCAGAAATGAGGGAGTAAAGTGGAGGGTTTTTTGTTTGTTTGTTTGTTTTTTTTTATTCAGCTTTCAAAGATCTGTCTTTAACTTAGAAGGTACTCATGCACTGTGATACTGCCTGTCATTGTTCTTTATGCTTGATTGCTGTGGGGAGCAGGGATGCATGAAATCACTGGCTGTGTCTCATTCAGAGTCAGAACTCATGAATCAATGTTTCCCCCTTCCTCCACCTTGTAAGGATGTAGCTGTAAAAGCTATGAACAGTCTGTGGTTCTGTTCCCAAAGTATACATAGTTTTGGTTCTTCCTCTAAAGCTAGACAGCATCAAGCAATTGTGTGAAATGCTCCAGTCGTGCCCTTAGTCTCTGTGTAGACCAGGTAAAGGTTGGGTAAGACAAGGATGCAGGAGGTCTCACAACATTTTCTTTGCCAGCTTGTCTGGCCATTTCTAAAGATACTTGCATGTTGCGTTAATGGAATGGCATTAGCAAAATGAAAGGCTGATTCCAGTGTGTGAGATAATAGTAAAAAATAAAACTGAAATTTTCTTTATCACCTCCACAGATTTTTATTTTTTTTTCCTTCCCCTTGGCTGTTGAGAAATTGGAATAATTTTATTTACTAGAAGATGGTCTTGTCTACCTTAAGTGTAACTTGCTTTCCTTTGCTTTTTAAATATATCTGGTGTTCTGGGAAGCGTGGTTTAACTGTAACAAGAGGCAAGAGAAGAGAGTTAGAAAAAGTGTTGGAAAGCAAAATGCATTTCAAGTTACTGAATTCTTTTGCTTTATCTCTTGCTAAAGACAAAAAAAAACCCCAAACAAACAAAAAAATAAATCAAAAGATATACCCCTGAATCCTCTGTTCTGATTGTCCACTAACAGCTCTGAAAACTGGTAATGGTTCTTTTCTAGGTCATGCTGCCTCCTGGTGCTCAGCACTCTGATGATAAAGGTGCTAAAGAAACTATTCTTGATGATGATGAGTGTCCACTGCAGATATTCAGGGAGTGGCCTAGTGATAAAGGTATGTCTAAAAGCTTTAAGAGATTTTTGTACTTTGAATGTTGTAAGCCATGGTGTGGACCCCCTGTAAAGTAAGAAATTGGAACATGTATTTTAAAGTGGTTTTGTTTTCAGGTGCTTTTAATATTAGGTGCATTTAGACTTATTTACTATTTCAGTCAGCACTGTTTATAATAGTACATCTTTAGACAGTAGAAGGGTTTTACATTCTATGCTGACGTTTCTAAATTATCCACTGTGGAGGAGTATGCTATTAATCTTTTCAGTGGTTTTAACTTAAAAATAACTGCATAAAGAAGTGTCAGGAACTTAATAAGCTGAAAGTAATCCTATGGAGCACTTACAAGTTAAAGGTGTGGATGTGTGCTTGTTCACTGATAGTGAGACTCAAAGGATGTATAATATTGTGTTCTAGGAATACTAGTCTTTCAGTTGAAAAGGCGGCCTCCTGATTATGTCCCAAAGAAATCCAAGAAAATAACTGATGGAAAGCCATTAAAGGGGAAGGAAAGAGTTGACGGGTCTGGCTATGGCTCTTGCCTTCCTCCTGAGAAACTACCATACCTGGTAGAATTAAGCCCAGGTAAGAGTTCTGGTTATCTAGTAATCTGAATTACATTATTACATAGTCATTTAGATTTTCTGAAAATAAGACTTCTTATTGGAAGTGCCAGTTGGCAGTGTAAGTGAATGCCACATCAGTTGTTCTTCTGATGTCGGATTCTGAATTGGAACTATCCAGAGGTAGAGCTGCATATTGCTATAATAGTGAAATTTTAGTAGCAAATGTTTGGAGTAAAAAAAGGGGAGAAATGATTGACTAAGACTTTGTCTCTGTTAGCATGGCTTCAAGTATGAAGTTTTAAGTGTTTCAAAAAAAAAAAAAAATCATTCCGTCTTCAACTTCCTTTGGATTTCGGGATTTAAAACTTGATAATAAGTAAAATAGTTTAACATGTTGTCTTGTGATTTGGGGGAGATGACCAGAAAAGCACTGCTTAAATCTGGTTTGCTTTACGTTCACAAGTATACTGTAGCATACCTAGTATTGTCATATTTGACAGTGCCATACATGAAAACTACATTTTTAGAAGGACAAGAACGTGAATTTTCAAATCACATTTATTTGCTAGACATTTTTCAGCCTTTCTGGAACCTTCAAGTCACTAGCAAGGCTGAGTTTTATTTTGGCATCATTACAACTCTCTGGGCTGCATTGTAATTTACAATTAATTTTATGATCTAGGAACAGCCAGGGAAGCTTGATTAGTTTATAGCACAACAACTGATAAAACACATACATCTTCTGCTCTTAATTTCTAGTGTCTTCATGTTTAAAGATTTAGGTCTGGACTTTAATTTTTGGTGATTTAGTTATTTGCAGCTCAAAAAGAAAACCATATATTATATTGTGTTTTATATGCTGAGGTTTGATTTGCATATTAATATTTTGGGTTCTTTTAATAGTACTTTTGATTTCTTTTCTTGTGCTCTAAACTGACTCTTCATGGAGCCTAGTTGCTTTAGTATTAAAACGTGCTTGGGTAGTGGAGCAAGACGTCCATTAACTGAGAGAGGAAAAACAATCTGAAATGCCACAGGTGGCAATACTGTGTACTAAGCCTTTGCACATTGCCTGTGGGACATGTATTTTTTTTCTAACAGCTTGTTGTCGCTTTTCTAAACAATAGGGATTGTTTCATTCAGTAGCTTTGTAGTACTGATGTCTTTATATTCTATGCAGTTTCTAAAGTTGAAAGAGTTGAATGCACTTCATCCTTATAAATTGAATAAGTGTTGTCTGGCTACAGTTTCACCCTTTCCTGTCTTTTCTTTTCCTGCCCTCCTCCGCATGTTCTGCATGGTATCTGTCCTGCTGGTGCTGCCTTCACCTGGGTCCTCTGCATGTGTTTCTAACCCCAGGGAGAAGGAATCACTTTGCCTACTACAATTATCACGCTTATGAAGGTAATGCTATATTTAATACTGTTCTCTCATTCGTCACTAAAAACATCGCTGGCTGTAAATCTTTTGTTTCTTTTTGACAAATGAAAGGCTTATCTTGCTTATCTTACTTTTTTCCAAGGGACTGCTTCTGTGAAGTAGTTATCTGTCTTGTCAGCTGCCTTTTAATTATTCTATCTGTGAACAAACATCAAATAGTTCATGAATGTGCTGTCATCCAAAGAGTTCAACCTTCCAGCTAAGGGTAACAGCTAAATTTCATAGGGTGGTTTACAAGCAGTTTTGTGGTAGAAAGAAAAACGTTCCTTGATCCATCTGCTTGCAGAATTTATAGTTGAAAAGTGAATTGGGTAAATGGCATGGAACTTACTTGTGCTTTTCAGTGTTTGACCGCATTGATGCAGTGGATGAAATCAGTGATGATTTTTCTGTGAAATAGTGTTTGGACCACTGGTAAAGCGACCTCACTTTCTGCTCTGTGGTGTTCCAGAGCATCCTTTGATATTTCTACTACCTGGTTTGTGGTGTTGTGTAACATTAACAGTGTACGTCGAAGAAAGTTAGCCACATTGGACAGTACAGTCTTGTTCAGTTTTACGTGTAGCTTTTGAAATTGATAACCTAACCTACAAATTATTATGGATCTTTGATTCTCCTTAGAGTTTAGTCTAATGGGCAGTTATGTCCTGATTTGGCCAAATAGACAAGAATACAAAGCCACTTTCTTCTTCATCGTGAAATGTCTACCAGGATACCTTTTCCTTTTCTTATTTTTTTGGCATCTGTTTCCTTATTTTATTTTCTAGACTGCTGTAAAAGTACTGTGTGTCTGTCGGTGTTGCCCTTTCATGGCTGTGGAGTACAATACTGGGGTTTAAAGAACTCTGTTCAAACTTATGCCTCCAGTGCTCAACTGTTCGGTGAATTCAGACTTCCGTTTCCTTAACATCACTATTCCAGAGAGCAGAAAAGTTTGTAGAGTGTGCTGAACTAATAAGCGTAGATGAGCTCTGCAGAACAGTTGACCATTGACTAGAAAGCTTGAAATTTAGTTGCATCTCACTGGGGAAAAAAAATTACGATTTCTTAAATCCTTATCTCGGAGTGTGAAAAAGAGGTCTTAGTACTCTTAGATTCCAGTCTGTCTCTTTGGAACAATGCATTTCAGGATACTTGTATTTATTATAGCAATAACTGCTGTAGAAGTGTCCTTCTGTCAAAACATTTGCTATTTATATTCTTGCAGAAGAACCTGGCAGACTTCAGTTTCGTGCCCTGTGCAATTGCACAAATTCAGTAAGTTTGCTACTGGAAGTATGTCCTGTTTTTCTGCTTCTCCGCAGCTGCTGATGTTGCTGGTTGTTTTATAGACTGAAGATCAGATTCTGCACAGTATGGTAGAGGATGCACTTCAGTAGCTTGTGGCTGTAAATGTGGCAGTCAGCAATTGTCTTTCTCTTCCAAGTCACGTAGATGGGCCAATAAACTGAGATGAATCTGACAGTAAAAGAAATAGGCTGGATAAACTGAAGTGATATACGGCAGCACTTCGAATAGCTGATATTGTCTGTTATCTGAATATGGCTGCTGATGAGTTCAGGGATGTTATTAACTTCAGTTGTTCAATCATAATATTTAAAGGCTGAGAAAAATGACAAAAAGCCTTTTTTTTAAGGATGGGAGCCTCTGAAATTTATCCTGCGACCCTGAAATAAAAATTATAAAGCATTTAAAAAAAAAAAAGGCAAAACCTTATAGGCATTTCTCCCTGCCTTATCACAAAAAAGGAACCCCAAGCTGTAGAATCTACAGCAATGGGAGATGCTGGGAACATGCAGGTATAACAACTCAGAAGAATTACAGACGGTTGGGGAAGCTTGAAAGCCTTTGCCAGCGCTGTTTCCCTGGCCAACCCTCTTTCTGAGAGCAGAACTGCAGTATGGTATGTGGTAACACTTTTACACATTAGTCTGAAGGAGCTTTGTTGTCTGTCACGTTCCTCACTGAATCTTCCTTTACCCAAAATGTTTACTATTGGCTCTTTCTGCTGGAAGTGCACATCTTGTCTGAAATTTAATAGCAGAATTATCTCCTGAACTCGACATGACGTTTCAAATCTGCCCAACCAGTCTCTTAAACTTCTTACTGTCTAAACTCTTAGCACTTGGGAACTTTTGCAGGAAATCTGCTGCTTTTCAGTTGTGGATTTAACTAGTTTTTAAGTCAATAGGTGCAGTCCCTTGTGTGGATGTTTTTGTTCAACTTTGCGCTTGTTTTCTATGATCTGATATTCATCATTTGGTTTAGTCTATTTTTAAGTCGATACTATTTCCCAGCTTTGTTTCAAGCACTGGATTAGTGAAATCAATTGAAATTTTCATCTCCAAAGTGGTGTAGGGTTCACCTTTTAGTGGTGAAGTAATGCATTTAAAATACATATCCATGAAGGGAGGCCTGTCTTGTCTTTTTCTGTTGAGTAAAAATGTACACTTGTATTATGAATCACTGAATTGATGTGCTTACAGTGACTATTCACTTCTATTCACTACACAGGTTAATTTTGTTTTGGGTGTTGTTTTTTTTTTGTTTTGTTTTTGTTTGTTTTTTTTTTTTAGAACGCTGCATCCTTAGCATGGAAAGTGATCAAAAGCCACAGTTTTCACATATTTTACATAAACAATTTCACTAGTGATTACAGGTGAATAGTAGTAGACAGTGCATCTTTTTACGCTACACTGTGTGTTTTATAGTGGTTGTTACTGTACATTTACATGCTTTAGTGTTTTTGAAAACCCCTTTTTTCTAAATCACTGTTTCCTGCCTGGTCTTTGGTGATAGTGTCTGCTTTCTGATTGAAGGTTACCTCTTCGCACGCAACTTTCCAGCCTGTGATAGGCAGTATATGCAGATGTATACATATCTCTGTATGTGTACTTCTGTCATGGGGGAAAATAACTTGTGAAACTTACTTCAAATGCAAACCGTACCAAGTAGATTTGAACCCTCCTGTGATGTTACTGGGAAAAGCTTTGTCAGGTAGATAATTAAGTTTAATGTATGCAGTAGTGGCTAACTTGGTCTCTTGCTTCCTCAGCTTGTGTCTTGGAGGCATGTCTGGGAGGGCATGTTCCAATTCAATTTTCTAAGCTTAAAAAAACCCCGAAAACCTAGATGTTTTCTGCACCTATTTAACTCTGCTAAGGTTATTCAGTCATGGGTGCCATAAATAGAATACAGGCCATCTTTCTTCCGTGCCACGTGTTTACTTATGCAGGCATATAAAATGAACAAGTTTGTATGGAATTCATACGTTTTCCTTATGCCTTCTGCTGCCTCTTCTGTATTGTTTATTAATGCCCACCTTTCTGAGAACTTTGACCTTTAAAATATCTGAATTAAAAGAAAATTATTGTTATGTCAGATAAACCCCTGAGATATATTATTCCCTTTTTTTAAAGTTTTATCCTTAGAGGCTAAGAACAGCCACTTGGATTGTCATGGTTTGGGGAGCAGGGACTTTGCCATAGGTATGGCAGAATCTATGTCCTGCTGCAATGAGTTGAGGAGTGCATTCCAAGCAACATTTAGGCGAGCTTCCAACTGTTGAAAAACAGGAAATACAAGACTTTACGCTGTAGTATAATGCAATACTGTAGTATAATGCAACCTTCCTTCTCTCCTGCATCCCTCTCCTAGAACAAAAAGGCTTTTCATCCTTTTTAGAATTTGTAGTAATTCTCTTCAAGATTAAGATACCTTTACTGTAGAAATTGGCTTTTACTGATGGATGATGACATGAATGCTCCAAATAACTTTCAGTAACTCTTTGAATTTTTTCATTTTCTCCTGGGAAGAAAAAAAAGTGTTTGTATCTAGTGCTGTGGTTTTAAAGTAAGTTTTTTTTTCTTCTTACATTGGTCACTCCAGAGAAACAAAACAGTCTTAATTTGCCTCAGCAGAAACATTGTGATACTAAAATGTATTTCTCACATGAAAGCACATTTTACATGACATACATCTGTGTTGAGGATATACAGTAGTGTGAAGTAAAAGTTTATTAGCAGGAACTTGGTTATTGATTGATCATTCACAAGTGCTGAACTTGGGAATGAGATCCAGAAGTTATCTTAAAGAAACGCTTGAAAAACATAATACTTTATCATGTATTTTACAGATTATTTCAGAAATATGGAGGAATATTTTAATTGTTTTTTTTCTTTTTAAGATGTCAAAACCGAAAAAGTACAGGGCAGGATGGAGGTATATTTAGTATAGGGGTGAAATCACTGTAAAGCCTCCTCTCTAATCTATGTATAAAGGTCTTAGGAGAAGGTGCCATAAGAAATTAAGAATAAAAGCCCAAGATAACTAGCCCAGACGTCTATGCCACTGACTTTTGAAATGCCAGTATTTTTGCATGTTGAATAAGGGTCCTTGCCTCTAAACTGAATCTTGTGTCTTTTGGGTGCCAGTTTTACCAAACTGGGATGTGGATAGGAGGAGGAAATGTTTGACTTTTGGATTTATAAATAAATAAATGATGGAGCTACTCTAGGTTTTGATGTGTAAGTTGTGGGGAGACAGAATAACAATTCGGAGAATTGCGGGTAAGCAGCCAAATGTATTCAGTAGCGTATTACATGTCTGCATCTGGTGACACTGAAGATGCAGCCATATAATTTCTGATTAGCAGTGTTAAGTGTTAAAAACTGCACTCAATTTAAATTGCTGAAGATACTGTAGTAGCATTACCTTTTCTAGTGTACAGTGATATTAGATGTATGTCTCTATAGACCCAAGTATTGGGATTTAATAAAAGGCTTATCCCTGTACCTGAAAAATGTTTGGAGGACTGACTGCTCTTACGTTTAATACTACTTCAGTGATGGTTGACATACTGCTGTTATGATAGTGATTCTCAATATGTTCAATAACTAGATATTAGTCTAGTATCAGCACTTAACTTTGGTATTTATAGTACTAGTCTATGGACTGTCTCTGCCTGATGTCTTTATGTCCCAATAACATCACAACACCCCCAGGAGAAGCTTACTAGTAGGGGCACACATTAAACTTTTCCCCATGTCAAAGTCATGTAAAACTCTGTTACCATTCTTCTCTGATAACCCAGCTTCTTGCCCTCTCCATTCACTTTGTGTTTTCTGTTCTTTTGTACTGTTGCCTTCCTTTCTTTCTATCTTCTGCTTTTAGTCAGTGTGTAGTTCTTAATTGTTAAGTTTTCTCTGTGCTGTTGACTTCTAATTCTTTAAATACTGTTCATTGAAGGATTGATAGAGGACTTCATAGACGAAGTGAAATTTTGTGGTTAAATGGCTTGCATTCTGATTTCAATGAACAGAACCTGGTAGTAATGCTGGAAGTTTATACTTAGATTTATGGAGGTTCAGTTTATATTGACTTTCATTTAAAATTTGAAGATGACTGGTATCCTACTGAAGACAGTATCACTATATGTGCCATGGCTTTAATAATATTCTTTAATGCTTTTTGGAGATGACTTGAAATCATTGTTCATGTCCACAGGTAAGACATTCTTTGTCTTGCAACCTCTTGTCTTTGCATCTTCCATTTGGAGGAGAAATTGGACAGAAGTGACAGTATTAGTTTAGTATCTGATAGTATTTAAAGTTGTAGTATTTTCTGGGAAGCCAGGGGGATTTATGTGTATCCCAAACCCCATCTGTGTTAGCCTGTGAAGGCAGCAGCTAGATCCTGTGCTGCATCCAGTGTATCTTGTGAAATTTTATTCTATTTGGACAATATGTTCTTCTGGGGGAAGGAGGGAGACTAAGTTTATCTTTGACCTAATTTTCTGCGAGATGAAAATAAAGGTCAATGGGACTATAAAGATAAGGCCAGAAGTGCTGCGGTCCTGTATATCAGGACTAATGCTGTCATAGGTAAACGTTTTGTAAGACTCTCTTTTAATATTGCCCTATTTCAGTATCTGATGAATAGGAAACAGTTTGGCATGATGGCCACCTAACGGTAGATGTTGCTGATAATCTGTGATTTTTAGTAAGATCAATAAATGCTATTATAGAGATCTGCAGATATCTTATTTTATAAATCTTTTAAACCCATGTTGATATACCCATATAAAATCGTAGAGATTAACAAAAATTGTATTGCTTAAACTACTAAGGGAACAGAGAAAATTTTTCAAAGTATGTTTAGAATAGTAGTTCTTGGTTATTTTGTTCTTTGCACTTGCAGAAAACAGCCACTCTGAGTGGACTCTGTCTATTTTCAGTATTTTTACACTATAATGAACAAGTTCCCAACAAATCTTGAAAGAATGACAGTCAGGTTTTTTTTTTGGTGATCATTGCTACTCTGAACTAAATTGCAATAATGTGGAAATACTGTGTGAGTACTGGAAATTTAATAGTTCGCAAATTAATTTTTGTCACTTGCTATACAGATGGCTCTGACTCCAGAGATAAGCCAAAGCTCTATCGTCTGCAATTAAGTGTCACTGAAGTTGGAACTGAAAAATTTGATGACAATTCCATTCAGGTATGGAAAAAAACCAGACTTGGATGACAGAACTGATCCAATCTCTGGTCAGTTATGTGTAATTGTGTAAAATAGTAAAATATTCTGTGAATACCCTTCAAAGCTAGAAGGGTAAAATATTGCTGCAATTTCATGTTAATAGTCATTACTCTGATTTATTTTATTTCCTCACTCTTGCTTTAAGAGAAAAGTAAGGGTTTCATTATTTAAAATGGGGTATTCTTTTTGTCACTGGATCAAATGGTACATATCAGTGCTGTTGTAACTGCTTAATGGCTTTCAAGTCCTAGTTTCAACCCGTTTGAATGAGGTATGATTTCTTAAATGTATAAAACAAGCATAATTGTATGAAATTCATGCCAGGGGGTCTCTTATAGCACCCTAGGTCCACAGCAGTGCAGTTAGTTGACTTGTAAATACTTGCATTGTGAGATTTCACATCAAAACAAGTGGAAGAAGACAATTCTGAACAGCATGTGACCGAAAAAGAGAAAAACTTTTCATTAAGGGATTTCTGCTGCATATTTTAGTTAAATGTGTATTTTATTATCTCTAGTGCAAGGAAAATTGAAGTGAAACTCAGCTGATTTTAGTACCACTCATCTGTGTTAAATTCATAAGCAAGCAAAGTTAAGTTACTAGTCTGTAAACAGGGTAAGCTGCAGCTGTGTAACTTAGTTTATTCCATGTTAATTAATTCTCTTTCCAGTTATTTGGTCCAGGAATTCAGCCTCATCATTGTGACCTCACTAATATGGATGGGGTTGTTACTGTAACCCCGAGAAGCATTGATGCTGAAACCTATGTGGAAGGTCAGCGTATTTCAGAAACCACTATGCTGCAAAGTGGAATGAAGGTTCAGTTTGGGTCATCTCATGTATTTAAGTTTGTGGATCCCACTCAGGACCATACTATTCCTAAAAGACCTATAGATGCAAGTCTTATGGTCAAAGGTCCAAGACACAAAACTGGGTGAGTGAAATTTATTTTCTTCCCACTGGGATGAAGGGGAAGCCTTGGGAAAAATAGAGAATGAGAGCATTATAAATGGCCTGTGACTAAAGTATGACTTTAAATGAGTTCTGAATAGCTGCTTTTAAGTGTTAAATATATAATAACTATTTTAATACTTGAGCTCCACCTTGTGATTTTTTTTAGGATTAGCAAGTGTCTTTTTCATTATGAAGTATTCAGACAAGTTTTCTTGATGCTCACTTCTGTGTTAAAAGCAGCGGAACGCCTTATTTGAGTGTATTTCAAAGTTCATCCAACATCTAGAAAAAGTAAAGAATTTGCTGAATGTTTTCAGAGAGCCTGCCTGGTTTTTGTTTTTTCTCAGATAGTAACTTTTAAAATTCCACTAGAAGGATTTGGAAACTAAGTAGGGTAATCATGAAATGAGACTGACAAGACAGGGAACTAAATGTCTCAGTATAGCAACCACTTTTTACAGTGTGATTACTTATCTTCTAGTTTCTGTGTTGCAAGGACTAACGGTCTAGAAAAGTCCATCCTATTGTTTCTCTGTATATTCTGATAGATGCATAGTAAAAATACTAAATATAGATTTAGTGACTTATAGGGGCTCAGGTATTCTGTTCGGTGGCTATAGAAATATTCAGGAGAAACAATCTTAAAATCAGGCTGTATAGCATGGAAAAAAAATAACATCATGTCTTCCATCCTCTGTGGGTCCAAATGAGGCTACTATTGTAGTATACTGTGGTTTAGAAAAGAAAGTGGAGATGAATGAGAGAAAGATACCTAGGAAAAGAGGCTCTTCTGGCTAATCTGCTGAGTTAATATAGATGTACGCTTTAACCATTATTATTTTTTCTCCACTTAATTTTAATGTGGAAGTACAGTGTGTGCTTGTTGTAGGACCTGTCTGCAGGGAGAACTCTAGCCTCATGTAATATTTCTGCTTAAATCTTGAGTTCATTCTGTATCTAACCTGCAGATCAATAAACATGCTCTCACAGGATTACATAGTCAACTGCAAAGCACTATACTACTGCAGAGCTTTACCTGGACAGCAAAATCTCTGGCAAAGGGTTACTGCAGCTTGAACAATCAAATATTTTTAAAATCTTTAGAATAAGCAGATAATAAAATGCATTACTATGATTTATGAATGATTTATATGATAAAGATTGTTGTACATCTATCTAGTAATGAAGAGCTGAGCAAAAAATTGTAGCAAGTCTACTACAGTGAATACAATGCCTTGAACATATTTTTATGTGGTTTCATATTTATATTATTGTTCTCATTTGAGGACAATTATTTATGTTTATTTGTATTCATATTTTCTCACTTGACTAGAAAAAAATGTAACTAAATCTGTTTTTCTAACGGAAGTTATCTGTATAAATATTTGTAGTGTTTTTATATGAAGAATTGATAGTGTTTTACAAAGGGAATATTAACTGGACTCATGGTATACCTCCTGAATTTAAATTTACTAATTTTAGCTACTCTGTTGCTTGTTTGTTAAATATTTAACAATATGATTTCGAAAAAGTACTTGAAATGTTATCTTGCTTTTAGAACTGTTCAGGAAACCACATTTGATCTGGAGGGAGATGTTCACAGTGGAACAGCATTACCAGCAAGCAAGGTATTATATTATGTGTAAATTAGCAATAAATAATAAAGGATCATGTGTAAGTGAGGTCAAAATCATAACATCACTAGTATTTGGCAAAGTGCGGCCAGTTCATCATTCTCCCCAGCCACTTCCTGTTGTGCGTGGGCTTGGGTATGATGTGCATTCTTTTTTTTATTTTATTTTTTTCCCCACAAAACTATTCTGTTTAAGTTTGTGTTAGCATTTGGCATGCATTCTGTGTCGAGTAGTAACTTTTTTTTTTTTTTGGAAAGGGAGATTCCTCAAGCCTGGAATAGTTTCTCCCCAAACTGACCTATTGAAGGCAGATTACATGCAGGTAGAGATTCATGTTAGAAATGATACATCATTATCTCATGTTGGTAGCATATGACTATTGTCGTCTGTGATAGGGTAAATAAATGTTCTATATAAAATGTGAAAGGGTATTCAATTTTAATTTAACTAGGCTTTTAAAATTTAATGGATGTGACTTTTGACTTCAGTAGAGCTCCTGTACACACGCCGACTAAACAAACTGTCTCTGCAGTCATAGTTATAAACATTTTATGAGGTGATAATCTTTTCTTGCTTTCTTTCTGCGCTGTCTTGCTGTTAATAAATTCTGTAGCAACTTTGCATTTTCCAAGAGCAAACAAAGAGAGTAAAATGACACAATGGTTAATGCCTTTCTTGGTGCTATGATCATATGTCTCAGATAAAATGAGAGAGTGAATTATTTCAGCTGTGTGAAATGTAGTAGTTCTTCTAGAAATGCATTTCCTTTTATGTTTATTACTACTATTATCAAATTGAAATACTTGTAAAGAATTTTAGTGACAATGGTGTGGCAGTGTAGGTATTAATAATACTCTGATAGCTTTTGAATATGTTTGTTAGTCTTAAAATTTTTTTTTTCTTGCCTCAGACTTCTGATTCAGTTTTTCTCCTGTCTTTGTACCTTTGTATGTGACAATGCTTTCTTTTATCTTGGATGCATTCTTTACCTCTGTTAGGAATTTATTTAGTGACATTTTGGAAAGGGAAAAAAAAGAAACTGTAAACTATTAAAATGCCTCAAAATCGTTCAGAATTGGAGTTTCTGACGTTATTATATAGCATACCTCATTCTTTTGAGGCTCATTAGAAAAATACTTTTAGTGGACCTAGGGAAGCTTGGGAAAACTCAAGGGTTTGGTTTTTTTTTTTTGAGTTGCACTGTTTGAGAATGTGCATGACGTGTTGTTAAATCACTGGTGAATCACTTGTTTTCTAAGAGTTGCTCTTATGAGTTTGCTTTTCGGTTTGGAAGAGAGTAACAATAACTTTAATGAAAGTTCTCTGAGACCTGGAAAATTATGTACTGTCTAGCAGATCAGACTTTCCTTAAGAACAGGATAAATTATGGCATGGATCAATAATGTAAGCACTTGGAGCTACTGCAGAAGCAGGGTAGGGGAGCATAGCCAGTTTTAAATTTGTTAATAAGTTTAACTTTGTCTCTCAGCTAAAGTTTTCATTAACAATTCATTCTTACTTTGAATTGATAACTATACAACTTTTAAATAAAGACATTTGAAATTTTCATTATATATTCTTGAAATACATTAACAAATAGCTGCTCCTAGCTGGCTGTTGTCATCATTGAATTGCACACGTGCTCTTTGATGCTTCGTTGTGGTGAAAACACCTGCTGCATTGCCAAGTTCTGTGCTGTACTTTTCTCTTCTGTTTATCCATATCTTTTCAAGCTTCAGATTGACACTTGATTTTAATAGTGCCAAGCACAAATACTAGCTAATCCAATGTTTGCATGCTAAGCATCTGTCCTGCTGTTTTGAATTAGAGCACCAGCAGGCTTGATGGTGACAGGACATCATCAGCATCCAGCATAGCCGAACGAGGAATGGTGAAGCCGATGATTAGAATAGAACAGCAGCAAGATTACCGCAGACAGGAAAGCAGGTAGGAAATGTGTAATCCATTACTTCTCATAATGGAAAAAACTGGATACATTTTTCTGATAGATGAAGCACTGTGTTAAAATATTTTAAACTACCTGATTTTCCCTATGGAAAATGAGATTTCCTTTGAGATCTCACTCCAAATAAAAACCCAGGATTAACAACCAAAGCAAAAAACTTTAGAATATTTAAAAAAAAAAATAAAATAATTTCTTTGCTTCAATATTCTGTTATATGTAGTTCCCTTTTTGTAAAGCCAAGTTGATAGTCATGTCACACCATTGTTGATTTGTGGTTAGGCATGTCATATGAAATGCCTTTAATAACAAAAGTACAATTATTTGAAATTCTCATTTGTCAGTGGCAAGATGATGTGATTTACTCTGGAGAGGGAAATAACCAGGTCATTCCTATTTCTACAGTAGTGTTGTTGGCAAGTCTTTTGAGCAAGAATTTTAGCTACCTCTGAATGCTTTCCTTGTAAAGTTATGTAACTTAAAAATACACCTAACACCACCTTCTTGATTTTTGCTTTTATGATATAGGGGCTGTTATTAGGTAGATAAATGCTATCCCGTTATGCTCACAGGCCCTTTTTCAGGTACAGAATGACACTTTTTGTGCCCTGCATATTCAGTTTGTTTCCAAAGCCATAGCAGAAAACACTGACTTCAAATCATATGCCATTTTCTTGCTGTTCAGTCTCCATGTATTCATAACAACCTTGTTCAAATTCAGTTTGTGCCCGCCCATCCAAAAGGACTCAACTCCTTGTTAGACAGTGTCTTCTAATATTAGCATTGCTTCAAGAATTTTCTCTATTTTCCATCATAAATAGAGAAGACCTCATGGGAGGCATCCAAAGATGCTGAGAGTTGGCTGACATCATTGCAAAACCACTGTCTCATCTTTGAAAGGTTGTGGAGATCAGAGGTATTGAGTGACTGGAAAAGGGCAAATGCTGTACCCATCTACAGAAAAGACAAAGTGGAAGATCGAGAAAATACAGACCAGTCAACATTAATTCAGGCCCTGGGAAAATTGTAGAAGAAGTCCTCGTAGAAGCCATTTCAAAGCACACAAAGGACAAGAAAGTGGTTAAGAAAAGACAACATGGATAAATCATGCTTGACCAACCTGACTGGCTTCCATGATGAAACAACTTGCATAGTTAATGAGGGGAGAGCTCTGAGCCTTGTATCATCTACCCGGTTCTAGCAAGGCATTGTCACAATCTCCCAGAACATCCTTGTTGGTAAGATATGGTCTGGATCAGAGGACCACAAGATAGGTGGAAAACGGGCTAAACTGCCAGGCTGAAAGAGTGATAGTTAATGGCTCAAAGTTGAACTTTACAGCTGGTCGTGAGTTGAGTTTCTCAAGGTCAATATTGGATCTGAAACTACTCAGTAACTGTATAAACAATCTGGGTAACAGAATTGAATGCATCATCACCAAGTTTGTGGGTAATACCAAACTTGGAGGACAGCAAATAAGCCACAAAGAAGAGCCGCTGTTCAGAGAGACCTATGCAACAAGGATTGCGTGAAGTTTAACAAAAGTAAATGTGAAGCCCTGGACATGAGACAGAAAACGCCAAGAGCAATGTAGGCTGAAGTCTGACAGGATTGTAGCTCTGCTGCAAAGAACCTTGAGTCCTGGGGTATAGCAAGCTAAAGTCAGCAGTGTATACTTGCAGCAGTGAAGACAAACTATGTCCTGGACTGCATCAGCCAGACCACAGCCAGCAGATCAAGGGATGTAATTATCGCACTTTACTTGGCTCTTGTTGGGCCACTGTGTCCAGTTTTGGTGCCCCCAGTGCAAGAGAGATTAAAAAACTGCAACGGTCCTGTGAAGGGACATCTCCACCAAGATGATTAGAGGATTAAAGAACTCTTTGTATGAAGAAAGGTTGAAGGGATTGAGTTTTTTTCAGTCCAGAGAGAAGGTGGCTCAGGGTGGATCTAATCACAATCTTCCAATACCTAAAAGAGTAGTTATAGAGAAGATGGAGGTGCTGTTACTGCAAGGTCCTGGTTGACAAGTGAAGAGGCAATCAGCAGAAGTTGCTTCCAGGGAGAATTGTCTGGCTGTAGGGAGCAGGGAGGAGGAATCTTCACTGTGAGACCACATGAACACTGGGGTGTGTTGCCCAGAGAACTAGTTGAATCTCCCTCACTGGAAGTTTTCTAGATTCTGCTTGACAAGGCTCTGGATAACCTTAGATAAAGCCCTTTTTTCAACAGAAGATTGGAGCACGTGATTTCTAGAGGTCCCTTTCAACTTAGGCTTTAGTGCAATTGTTTTTTCTCCAGAGTCCAATGTCTTGGTCAGTTTTGATGAAAAGAAAAAAAACAACACATATTTAGGAAAAGAATGACTGGGTACCTAGAGTTGGAATTACACAGCCTTGCCAAGAGAAGGCTCAGAGTGGATCTTAGCAATATCCAATGGGAGGAACTTCTTTACTGTGAGAGTATTTGAACACTGGAACAGGTTGCCCAGAGAGGGTGTGGAGTCTCCATCCTTGAAGTTACTCAAAACCTGACTGGACAAGGTTGTGAGCAACTTGCTGTAGTTGACCCTGTTTTGAGCAGGGAAGTTAGACCAGATTATCTCCAGAGGTCCTTTCACACCTCAGAGATTCTATGATTCTGTGAAAAGAATTTTTTTTCAAATATTAAAAAAGGAAAAAAAAAAAACCCACCAAAAAAACCCCCAACAAAAACCCCAAGATTTTATTGCTGTCTACATAAATCAGCTTTTAAATTTAGATGAACTGCTATGATAAATGGATGAATGGTAAGGTAAATGTGCTGCAGGGTTAAAAAATGCAATGATTCCAGTTGTAAAGCTTCTAGTATAGAGTGTCTAGTACCATTAGGTGGATTTATTATTTACTAGACAGAAAACAGAGTTAAAGGAAAAAGGAAAAAAAGGGCAGAAAATTGTGCTTCCACCTGAACTGAATTTTTGATGTTCTAGTGTTTTGTATCAGGGGCATCTTTTAAATGCTTTCAGTGAAGTTACAGTAGAATACAACTCGGTTCTACTTTGCACTCTCTTGTTAGAGTGTCTGGACATGTTTTTCAGAACTGTTTTTATTAAGATTGCTGACAATTTAAGTCCATATTGAATTACTAGTGTATTAACTGTAATTTTCCTCTCTCATAAAAGATCAACAAAACTTTGTGAACTTTTTATAACCTGTCAGAAGTTCTTGAGGATTCTACTGTTAATATTTATAGAGTTCTAGCTCTGCATTTCTATGTGTGTGAAGATTATTAAATTTCTGTATTTCTGCCTTTCAGCAAAAGCACTTCTTATAAAGGGATTATCTTGTGCTATAGTTGTATATTTCAAAAATACAGAGCCATCTGTGAGCTGCATCTTGGCTTTATTATTTAAAAAAAAACAACTTCCAAAATTTCTTCTGAAGAGAATATGCATACTAGTCTTACTATATACAGGGTTTTTTTTCATGTTGGTACCTGTTTGCAGAAAATGTTTTTAGAGAGGCATCCAAATTACATTTAGATTTGTGATAGCTACAACCACAGAGATCTTTTTTTATCACCAGCATTGACATTGCTATTTTATGTCTGTGTATATCTTATGTGTGTATAGTATGTATTGTGTAATTACATTGAGAGTTCTTTATCTAAATACAGCATTTCTATCACATGCTCTTTCTCAGATATATTCACTGTGTTGAGATTAACAAATTAGCAAAGTCAGGCTGTCAAATTAGGAAATGCCAGGCAATAAGTTGCTCGAGTAAACGGAATTCTTCCCCTTTGTGGATGTATTTTGTGAATCTTTAGTTAGGCTTCCTCTGGGATACTCTGGTCTCATTTTGTAAACTTCAAGGACAGTAATCATGGAGTGAAGTAACTGCTATGTTAGTTTGAAAAACCAAAAAATACTCATTGAGCAGTTCTAGGTTCTTGTTACTGTACATAGTCCATGTCTGTACTAAGTGTCCTTGTCTGTTCTTTTTGTGTGTGTTCATCACTGCTGTTCAAAGGTGAATAATAAGGCAAATAAGACTTTCTTCCGGTCACTCACTGAAAGGGTTGAAGACCAAAGATTAGAACTTGGCTGCCTTATTTTTTCACCTCTAGTCTCTAGGAAAAAAATAATTTGAAATCTCAGAGCATAACTCCAATTTATTTATGGGGTATGGTTGTTCTGATTGAAATGCGATTCTGTGAAATAAAAGCTGATGACTATTTAGTTAAGGATTATGGTCATACATCCTTATTAGAGAACTGCCTTCAATTAGATAAGCAAGCATATAATAAAAAAAAAAAAAGAGATAATTTTTTGCTTTTGATACTCTTCAGGAGTTCTTAAAAATGTATTTGGTTGGAAATGAGAATAGTGATATATAAGTGGTGTTAATGGAATGCAGACACTTACCTGATTCCTAATTTTAACATGCCTTACAAAATTTACACATAGCTAGTATGCTGGCTAAAACAACCACACAAGGACAGAGGATTTTTTTTTTTTTTTAATGCGGTTTATCATAGACAATTGATCTAGGATAGTACAGGAATATCTGCAAAATGTATTATTGTTTTTAATGCGGTTTTAAAGTGTAATGTTACCTGTCACTAAGAGAGGAGGCAACCCCTAATCAATATCTTATGTCCTTCCTAGACATACCCTACCTAGACTTTCAGACTTGTTTAGTTCAGAGAATTTAAATCACCACCAAGACGATTTTCTATAAAAGCAATAGCACAAAGAGAAGGTATACTTAAAATGTATGCAGTAATAAAGCAGGTTGGCTAGCTGCTATCATATCAGAAGCACAGAGAGTGCTGTCATGTTTGAAATGTTACTGAACTGGCAGAAATTTGTGTACATATTGCCCTGCTGTGCCTGCTGTTCCTTAACTTTCAGCTCCCCAGAACTTCATTTTGCTGAGCTCTTTTTATAATAAAGCATTATCTCGATGGCAAAACCGAGTTCTCTGTTGGTTTAAGTTTTTGCAAGTTTAAATAAAAATTTAAAAAAACCCACAAAGGCAAAAAACAAACAAACAAAAAACCAGAAAAAATCCCACCAAAACCCAAAGGTACCTTTAATTTTTTGCTTGAATATGATAAAATTTAATTTTAGATCTTTTTGCTACAGGAGGTAGCTGAATAAAGACTTTCATTGTCCTGTCTCTGCTTTGTGGCATAACTAAAATGTGTCAGGAGAATGAGGCTTCTATGATCATATTACATTCCCTTCGTTATCAAAGTTGCTGGGGAAAGTAGAAGGCTACCTGTTGTGTTACATGTGGTTAAAAATGGCTATTGTGTGCAGATGATGTTAAGGTTTTACATATTTCCTAAAAATCAGTGCCTAACTACAGTGAACAGCTCAATTAATGATTTTGCTTAGGGGAGGAATGAAATACGTGCTTAACCTTTTTGCAGGCACCAGAAAAATCAATTTTCTGTTAGTTTTTCTCCTCTCTGAATTCTCTGATAGGTACTAGCACAAAAGACCACTGTGGTCAGTTTAAGTGAGGACATAGTTCTGGGGCTCATGGAATGACTGCTATTTCTTAACATAGCATAGAAACAGTCAGGTGAGGGTAGGGGCTAGATTTTACCTCCTTTTGCTCCTTACCAGAAGAAAGGACAAATAAGCTGACCAAGTTCTCATTAGTTTTGAGGGCATTAAAGCTAGCAAAGTACATTTGCTGTAACTGAGCTGATGTTTCAGTTAAAGCTTCCTTCACTTTCTTTCACGGGTCCATGAATAATTTGTTATTTGAATCCTGTCAATAGCAGATGGCAAACTGATCCTATCAGTCTGCCATACAGTGCAGGAGAGGATGTTCATTAATATCACTGACTCCACAGTTCAAGTCCGTACTTTCATCTGTTGTCTTGCAGGCAAATATAGCTTGAATGATTCCAGAGGATAGGTAAGAAAAGGATCGTTTTGGAGAAGGATGTTGTGTCAGCATTTGGAACCAGCGTATTTGGAGAAATGTGTCATTTTCCAGTGGAATTAATGTCACCCGTGTGGATTGTTTGTTTTAATTTTTGTTTTCTTTCTTTAGATCTCAGGATACCCATGGACCAGAACTGATACTACCTGCCAGTATTGAATTCAGGGAAAGCTGTGAGTAAATTATCAAGTTATAACACTAACCTGTTGACACATTTTTCTATAGTGTAATATTTGAGTCATTTTGAAAACTTAAGAGTAAAGGGTGACTTAAGTAAACATTGAAAAGAATAATGACTAAACAGATGATAGCTAATCCAGTAATATAATTTATTTTGTTGGAGAGGGTGACAGGCACTTCGGGTATTGAGGCAGGTTCATACATATCTGATTCTAATTGCATTTCAACACTTTATCTTCAGATACTCAAATTTAACTGTGAAAAAATTGTTAATCCCGCCTCATAACAGTACATTGAATTCATTCACTTCTATACAGTTCTCCATACCTTGGACAATAGATTGCATCTTGGTCAAAATCCATTTTACATAAAATCTGATTAAACTCTAAATGAACATTTAATTTTTAATTGTCTTGGTCCCCAGGTTTTTAAGGTCGCAGATCTGATAGAAAAATATCATACCAGAGATTGTCCAGAATTCAGATATTTGAAACTAAGTAGATTTGTGAGCAACCAAAGACAGATTTTTATTAGTAAAAAATTCCCTATAAGGGAGCTTTTTAGGAATAGAATGGATGAGAGAAAACTTGGATTTTCCTGTTCTCTTGAAGATGCAAATTTTCAGCAAAGAGGTAGAAAATAGTACAGAAATGTTTCCTGATGATCAGATTTTCTAGCTTTATACAGAAGTGTGTTGTTATTGTGCCTAAGTAACTGTAGTACATAATAAACAATTTAGAGTTCCAATTCCTGTAAGTTGCTCCCCTCTCCCTGCCTCCTCCTCCAAAAAGAAATCCTGTATGCCCCAAGTTACGAAATTGTTTTATTTCATTTTCTTTCTGTCTGGCTTTATGACATGTTTTTTTCCTCTTTCTCTGCAGCTGAAGATGCCTTCTTATCTGCCATTATAAATTACACAAATAGCTCGACAGTTCATTTTAAGCTGTCACCTACATATGTTTTGTATATGACATGTCGGTATGTATTGTCAAGCCAGTACAGACCTGACATCACCCCTACTGAGCGTACTCACAAAGTCATTGCAATAGTCAACAAGATGGTGAACATGATGGAAGGAGTTATACAGGTGAGTTTCTCTGCAAAAACATGTCAAGGGAATGAAATACATCTTGTAGATTATCTAGTAACCATAGTCTTTTTCTTAGTGTTTAACCAGCTGTTGTTACAGATCATACTAATATTTGCATTGATTGCCCACATGGAGGTTTGCTTTTGTGTCAGTGAATAATTTGAGTGGTAAGACATTCTCTCCTGAGCAATATGGGAGCTTATGGAGGGGCTGTTGCACTGAAGATACGTTCTCCGAGAAGTTGTTATTCCTCTGTTCTCTAGAAAAACAAGTTGGATGTGCGTATTAAAGAATATCGTATAGATAGCAGTTGTTTGCACTGACTGATGCTTGAAGTGAACATATTAAAAAGAAACATGACTTTTTAATTTTTATCCTGTTACTTTTACAACTTCTGTCACCACAAAAATGGTAATAAAACTGGGCTTCTTGAACCAAGCTGACATAATTGCTTTATAAAGAGAAATATAAGGTCTCAAATGTTCCAATGTCTTGTATGTAGACTGATGCTATTGCTATTATCTGTGCAAGACTTCTGCAGAAGCACAGGGGGTGTTCTGTTTTGTGTAGGAACTTGGGATAAGATCCACTGGGTGTCTGTGAAATTAGACAATACCTTGCATTCTGGAACTGTTAATAATAATGTAATGGTCATTTCCTGAAAAAGGAGTGCTAGTTCAGGTATCCTCACTAACTAATTAATTATTGTAACTTATTTGTTTGCAGGTTTTTCTCAGAGGAAAACTTGAAATATATTTCTATATTCATTAAAACATATACACCTGTTGCAAAAAGTACTGCCTTAGTAGCCCATGTAGAGCAAGAACCCTGCTTCTCTAAGCACTGTACAAGCATAACAAACACATTAGTCCTGCTTTAGAGAATTTACGATGCGAGTGTTACACAACAGGTTGATTAAGGGAGAAGACGAGAGTAAACAACCAGAATGGCATGAAAGTCACAGCAAACCGAAACTGTGCAGATTTTGTTTGGATTTTGGAAAGATTTAGTGGAGTTTTCAGTAGGGAGAATGTTATAATTAGACAGCTCTGTAAACAGTGTCAACAGGCTCCCACCTTTCACAAGAAAGAATGGGAGAAAATGCCAATGTTGAAGACACTTTACAGTATGAAAACAAAGACAAGCCTTTCATGTACATTCAGAAGCTGATGAGAGGTTGAAAGGTGGTTTGAATCTGAATTGATGGACTAGTATGTTGCTTTGAGTCTTGCTGCTGTGGTAAATGGATATTTGATAAAATTGAAATGGTATCAAAAGTTAAATATTCAGGTTCTGCTATAAAAAAAGAAAAGATCTAGCTGTAGAAGAGTGAATTTGTTCAAGTCAGAGGGGAGACTGACAGTAGTGGAGAACATGAAATGCAAAGAGCCTGAACATAAGCAATTTAGTTGGAAGAACGGAAGGTAAACAATGAAAGGGTAGGCTTCAAATATAATCTGGAAGTTCCAGGGCCAAATCAAGAAAGTCACTCAGTTTATATAACTAATGTAAACTAGTAACAGTGACCCCAAAAAGGCTTGGGTGACAGGGATGGGTACAATGGGAAAGCAAGATAAAGTTCTGCATTTTTTGTGTTGAACTAAAATGGATAACCATGCAGCTGCTAGAAAGATACAAGAGAGGTGGGCTCAAATATGGGTTTGATATGAAAACAAATCAAAGCTGGAAAATATATTATCCTGTGAAAACAGTCATTTACAGCACTGAGAAGGGCTCTCCAAATCAAGTCCAGCTTTGTGGTTGTTGCAAGCAAGTGTATTTTATATAATCCTGCTAATTATAATTTGTAATACTGTTAACAGTATTACAGAACTGTTAACAAAAGTGTTTGTCTGGACTGTCATTTGTGAAAGGCGTTTTCTACAGCCTTGGAACTCCTGTAGTTGCAATATAATCTCCAACCTAAAATTTAAGTAAGACATCAACAAGGAAGTGGTGGTTGCATTTGTGGTTTGTGAAAGTTGTTATCTAGTTGCAAGGAATAAACTGAAGAGAGTTGGAGGTTGAAGAAAATTGGTGGAGGTTTTTCCAAATATCATGCTGAAGAAGCTAGAGGAAAGGGGGAAAGTTACAAATGTGATGAAAGAGTAGAACTTCAGTGAATTTCAAGGTTAATGGGCTGGAGACAAAGAAATGCATTGATTCTAAAACTTGACCAGGGAAATGTCATTAGCTTGGACCTGTCTTAGCGGAGTATGAACAGTACTAGCTAAGCTAAGTCAAATTACTTTAAGCTGTAGAATGAGTGATTATATTGATGGCTGTCACAGTTAAACTACCATGTAATAAGTTGCTCTATCACAATAGCTTTTTTTGTATGTCTTGACTGTAAGGCATGCCTGCACTGAAAGGGATCTGAAGGTGTGAAAAACGGAGAAGGAAGATGGGAGGCAAGGGGAGAGAGGCACCCACAACAGAAGTAGAGGGAAGGTGCACAAACTCTTGTGCTGTACTGTGGAAGTAAAATAAATTGTTTCGATCCTAATTTTGCCTGGCTGGATCGCAAGGAGACCATAGCTTTCTGATGTTACTCAAGAAGTACTTGCTAACAAATTAAGTCTGTGACTTTGCATTAGTGTATGCAAATATTATAGAGGACTTCATATGAGATAGGGATAAAATTGGAGAGATCTATGAGAAGGCTCAGTGCTTTCAATAAAAATCTAGGAATAGAAACTTAATTCCAATTTTTTATATCCTGATTTTTTTTTTTCCCCAAATCATTCTGTAGCATTTCTGCTCCTCTGCAGACTTTAATGTTTGTTTGTAGAAGGAGCATCTCCTTTCATTCTGTGCCAACACATCTTCAGTCAGTTCAGAGTGCCTTAATTGAAGGGGGAAAGAAACAAAAAAGGAGTGGCAATTTAGTTTTTTGAGCTCTAACTAAAGTTATAATAGTAACAGCAAAGTACACTTCATATTTTTGTATCTAAGCTCACTGAGTTACAGGTGGGGGAGAGTGATCTGAATAGAAAGCCAAAAAGAATTAAGTAAGAGCTTGGTTTTAAATAATCAAACAAACATATCTGGTGGGGGTGTTTTGTTTGCTTAACTCAGTGTAGCTTTTATGTACCAGCATTTAAGCAGCTGGTATTTCATTTTACTCTCTCTTGTTGTTTGAAGCACTCTTTTTGTTCTTTAATTGAAAAGCCGTGTATTAAATCTATCCTAGATGTTTTATGTTTTTTGTTTGGTTTTGTTTTGTTTTTGTTTTTTTTCTTCTGGTGGGGATTTTCTGTCCCCCTTTGTGTTTGTCTGTACATTGTCCTCATTGCAGCAGTGTGGGCTGGATCTGTTACTTGGATGGCTAGTTACCCTGTTGCCTGCAAAAAGTTCTGCAGGGTTTCTGTGGTGCACTGAGCATGGAATAACCAACTAGTCTGGGATGTCAACTAGTATAGGGCATTCCTTGAATTAATTGTGACATGTGGGCGCTTCAGTTCTTAGCTGTTGTGCTACTAGTCACTTTCAAATAATTCCATTTTTAAAAGGGGCTCAGTTGCATTGTAGCTACTGATTAATGCATCTGTGTATAACTGTGAACATAAGTGTTGCACCTTCATATTTAGTGTTTGATTTCTAAAGCTATCATGATTGTTCACAAGTTTCTTTCTTCTATTCTGTTTGATTTCCTTCGTCCGTTTTTCTCCAGGAGGTAGACCAGGTTGATCAGGTAGGATATATTGCTGGGAACTGATCCTAGCTATGTTGGCTTAGCTCAGTTTCTCATGCTGCTTCCATATCAAAATAAAATACTCAAACAGCTGGACTTGAACGGTTCATAACACTCATTCAGCAACTGGAACATGCAGTACTAAAATCCTTTTTTGACTTTGCAACTTTTACGGCATTCCATAATTTCTGCTTAACGCACTTCAATGTGGATATGAAATGACCAAAGTTCTTTTTCTTCCCTTTATTTTCTTTTTTTGTTGTTTGTGGTTCCTATTCTTTGGATTTCATCTGAGGTTGCCTGTCCTGGCATTTGTGGTCGGGAGATGGTGAGATAGATCAGTACTTGATACTGAATCACCTGGTATCAAAGCCAGTGAGCGCAGTATCAGGGTGGCAGTGGGCAGTAATAAACACGCGCTTAAAAGTGCACAGATTACCAGATACTGCATTCCGCTAAGCTCTTAGCACTGTATAACTAGATGCTTATGCCGTGGCTTTATTTATATTGCTACTGGCAATTTAACAGAATTTTTTATGTTCAGTGAATGTCTTAAAATTGAACTTACCAGTTACAGCAATTGCAATGTTACATATAAACATTTTGCAAATATCTGGTATCTGAGATAATGTTTGGTGAAATGGGAAAAGGTACTGGTCTATCTTTTCTGCCATGCTTTATCAGAAAACTATTTCCCTGTATTATTTCTTGCTTCTTTCTACTTACAGAAACAGAAGAATATTGCTGGGGCACTTGCCTTCTGGATGGCAAATGCGTCTGAATTACTGAATTTCATAAAGCAAGACCGAGATCTTAGCCGAATTACTGTGGATGCACAAGATGTTTTGGCACATTTGGTTCAAATGGCCTTCAAGTAAGGCTATCAAACTTCCGTTTCACTTAGAATATTCTATGTTTCTGTGGTTTTTAGAATAACTTCACATTTTTGCCAAATACTAGGTATAGCGATAATGTCTTTTGTGTGTTGTTAAATATCTGAGAGGAGGACTTACAAGAGATGCTAGAGTTACCTCTTTAGACAGATACTTAGTTTTATGAAAAAGGATTACTGGGCTATGCAAGGAGTTGCATCTGTTAGCTGTTCATGTGATAGTTGAGGCTGCCAATAAAAATTTTAGGGAAATTTTATTTAAATTTAGTTTGTGTTGCTTGTTTTCTTTTAATTTAAGGTTTTTATGGAGAGGTGAGGAAATAGTTTTTGCAATCTTACAGAACCAAAGTTTGGGCTGACAGCATCTCTTTATGTAGCATATGACCTTCGCTTGCAAGTATGGTAGCGATATTGTGTTTAAGTGACTGTGTTTGCTCCCTGTCAACCAAATTCTTTTTCCAATGTTTCTAGGAAAGGTATGGCAGATCTAGTCTCTCTGGCCTTTTAAAAAGTATTCTTTGGTTCCCTATAGTCGCATACATAACACTGTGATTTCAGGAATCTTGTAAATTCATAGATCTCTTTTCTTTAGAAGCACTCATGAGGAACATATACAGGATATTTTAAAATTTCTTTGTTTTCGCCCTCCCTTCCAGGTACCTGGTTCATTGTCTGCAATCAGAGCTTAATAACTACATGCCAGCGTTCCTTGATGATCCAGAGGAAAATAATCCTCAGAGGCCTAAAATAGGTTAGACTACTTGATCTTTTCCTGTGTCTTCTAAACCATACTGTTAATTGGTAATAAATAGAATTTTCCTTAACAGCGATATGGCATTTACAAGTTGCTGTAACCCAAGAATTGTTTGGATCAATTTTTTATGGATGATAAAAAAGGATGGTAGTGACATTCAAATGGTCTATATTGGGTTTAAAAATCACGGAACAATTTAGTTTGGAGAGGAACCTCTGGGTGTCATCTAATCCAGTGTCTTGCTCGAGGCAGGTGCAACTGGATGAGGTTGTTCAGAGTATTGCCCAGTTGAGTATTGAATCTCCACTGAGGGATGGAGATGCCACATCTCTGAGTAACCCGTTCCAACGTTTGACCACCCTCATTGTGAAAATACTTTTCCTATATCTAATTGGAATTTCCCATGTTGCAATTTTTGTGTTGGTTTGTCTGTTATTCTCTGCTATCACTGTGCAACTTTGAGAGGGATCTTGTTCTGAACCCTCCCATTAAGGAGATGAAGACATCAATAAGCAGTGCCCTTAGCCTTCTATTTCCCTAGGATGAACCAATTCCACTTCTCTGTCCCTCTATTATGTCCTTTTCTCCAGCCCCCTGATCATCTTGGTGGCTCTCTGCTGAATTTGCTCCATTAAATTGGTATCTTCCTTGTGCCTGGGGAGTCTAAAACTGGATGCTGTGCTCCAGATGCAGTCTCACAAATGCTATATGCATAGGAGGGATTGCTCCCCTCCCTTCTGTTAGCTTCACAGCTGCTAACTTAACAGCTTAGTATGCAACTGGCTACCTTTCAAGCAACAACATGCTGCTTAATTGCATTCAACTTGATGTTTACCAGGATCTCTACATCATTTTCAGCAGGACTGCTTTCTATCCAGATGGTACCCAGCTTATACTGTTGCATAGACTTACTCCTTCCCAGATGCAGGACTTAGCAGTTGCCTTTGAACTTTATGAAGTCCCTGTCAGCCCATTTCTCCAGCCTACAGAAGCCCTTCTGAAAAATACTGCTGCCCTTCAGTGTATCAGTATTTCCTCCCAGTTTGGTGTCATCTCTGAATTTGCTGAGAATGCACTCCATCCAGTCACTCAGGTCGTTAATAAAGTCATTAAACAGTATCAGTCCGAGCCTCAGTCCATGAGCCATTAAGACTAGACTACCAACTAGACTTCATATCCACAAATCCACCAAGTCCAGCAGTCCAGCCAATTCTCCACCTACGTTATCATCTGCTTATCCAGTCCTTGTTTTAGCAATTTCACTATAAGGATGCTACTGGAGAATCTGGCAAAGTACCTCCCAGGTACTAAGGTTAGGCTGACTGGCCTTGTGGATTCCTACCAAGGGTCCCTGCCATGATACTTAAAATATGATAGTGCTTTGCGGCAATGTCAGCCTTCCTGGTCTGTTCTGTCCATGAGAGCATTCTGCTCGTGTGCTATCCCGCTGTGTCTGTAATCCCGGCTCAGTGACTGTGCTCAGACTTCTAAAGCCTCTTGTTGTTTTCCGTGCTGAACACATTCACGCACAGGCCCCTGAGATAGAACCCCCCCATTGTGCTTTTCATGGGGAAAGTGTGAGAGCCTCCTGCATTATGTAGCCTGATGACTAAAGAAGAAAATGGAAAATGTGGAAAATATTCAAGTTTGAAGGGATTAACTGGGGATAAAAGGTTAGGAAGAGTTATGAAGATAGTGACATTCTGAATAATTGAAGTAAAGATGATCTGCAGAGCTATTAAGCACAATCATTCTGTTCAATTACAAAGAGTATTTATACAAAATTCATATATACATCCTGGTCTTTTTGGTATTAAGCTTGCTGCAATTGCTTTGTTCCTGTGTTGAACATTGAAGGAAGAATATAAAGATGTACTGTTTTGGTTTTAGTGCCCTGTACTGTGAGAGAGAGAACTTTCTGGAATGCAAACCCTGAAAAAGTAGCAAACTGATATTGGAATAAAGGCAGATGATGTCCATTATTTCAGTTTTTTGAGCTGCTTTATAGATTTCCATCTTATAACATACAGATAATTTTTTTCAGTCACAATCCTGGGTTTCAGTGCTAAAGAAATTAATTTGGTGGTTACTTCAATAGAGATTTCAGATAGAAGTATTGCCTTAAAAGAAGGCTTAGACGTAAATGTTCTGCTTGCATTAATATATTCCACCAGGAAGCATATAAGGATGTTTGCTCTTGGTGAAGCTAACAGGAAGACCCCATTGCTTCTTACATAATATTGCAATGAACTAATGGGCAACAGGAAATTTGAATAGTATTTTAAAAAACTAAGGTGTAAACAGGAGATGCATTCTGCAGTTTAAGTACATCGTGCAATGCAAATAGTTTTTGCTGAAATTTTTGAATACAGTCTGATATTTAACTGCAAGGAACTATGGAATAATTGCAATATACATTTGAAACAGTAGAATATAAAGTTTTTAACTTATTATAAACAACAGAAAAATTACTTTACTCAAGTGAGGACATGATTTAAGTGTCAGATACAACCAATGGTATACTTGTATACTAAATATTTCCCCAGAATAATTTATTTTCATTTCAGGAGTTAAAAAACATATTTCAGCTATCAGTTTAATGTTGCTCCATCTTGAAAACCATGAAGCAGTAAATTTCTTTCTGAAAGCCTGTATAACTTAAATACATGTAGGTTCCATGTGGCATTCGCCAACCTGGGTTAGGTATCTCTGTATTATTATTTATGGCCTAAAGCAGTTGTACACGGCAATATGTGAATGTGATTTACTTTTTGTTTTATCTCTGTAGATGATGTGCTGCATACATTGACTGGAGCTATGTCCCTCTTGCGACGATGTAGAGTGAATGCTGCTCTGACTATACAGCTCTTCTCCCAGCTGTTTCATTTTATCAACATGTGGCTTTTTAACAGATTAGTTACAGCCCCAGATTCAGGGTTATGCTCGCATTATTGGGGAGCTATCGTTCGTCAGCAGTTGGGTCATATTGAAGCCTGGGCGGAAAAACAGGGTTTAGAATTGGCTGCTGATTGCCACCTGAGCAGGATAGTGCAGGTGAGTGTGTATTTCTGATTAACACTTCTCACATAATTGTATATTCAAAGAGAGTATTTGTATGTTCTCTCTTCCTAGAGAATAGGATGTGGATAAGTGTAGTTTGTGTGAATCAGTCCTGGAACATTGAGGTAGCATGCACAGACACAAAATATGTTTTCAACATCATTAATATTTAAGTTACAAGTGAAATTAATAATTACTGATTTTAGCTAATATGCTGCTCAGTTTCTAAGACTGAGCTATAACTGTGCTGAACAGAGACAAGAAGACTAGCTGAAAAATTGATATGCCTCATTTGTGATAGTTTTACTATTAATTCATCTTGTAAGTACAGGAGATGTATTTAGTGGTTGTTTTGGGGATATTTATGTTGCTTCTGTAACAAGTCTGGCTTCTTGCTTTGTCTCTTTCTCTCTCTTCTCTAAAGAAAACTCAGAAGCAAGGCTTAAGGTTTTATTCTGGTTCGGATTTGTCTCCTGTGACTTTTTTTCCCCTCCCCCCTCTCCTAGGCAACCACATTGCTTACCATGGACAAATATTCACATGCAGATGTTCCAAATATTAACAGTACTTGCTTTAAGCTGAATTCCCTGCAGCTACAAGCTTTGTTGCAGAATTATCACTGTGCTCCTGATGAACCACTCATCCCAACAGTAAGTTTCTTCTATCACTTACTGTGCTGTTTAACGTACCTGAGGAATATGGACTTAAACGCACTGGCTGAAAATAGCTCTTATTGTTGACTGGTTTGGAATTGTTCTGAGAAGAGTCGGAGTGGACAATCTGCTCTCCATGCAATAAGAAGTATCAGTGGTATCAGCCTGCTTCTGACCACCACCTTCAGTGGGTGTACTTCACTGCAACTTGAGCAGGGTATTGCCAAAAATCTCTCTTACACCTAGTTGGAATGTAAGGCAATACTGCACATTGAGCATACTCAGAGAGGTGTCACTGCATCTTACACCATTTGTGGATGAAACCCAGTAAGGCAGTAGAGGAGAGGTACAGAAAGCAATCCCAAAAACTAGCTCTATGTATAACCACAAGGAAGAAAAATTTAAATTTTGACTATAGAAATCAAGTGAAGGAAGCAGAAATACTAAGCTTTTTTACATGTGGGCTGTAAAAATTCAGGAATCCTGAATCCCTTCATAGAAGCAGTGGACAGATTGTCCTTTGATGGACAAATTGATACAAGGAACATGTGTGTAAAGAGATCTGTATATACATATATCTGTTGTTTCCAGGACTGTTTTTTAATTTTATATTTAAGACATAACTGACTATTCTAAGTTTTATCCATGGGAAACATCTTTTTGGCAGAAGTCAAAAGAGTTTTTGTGTTCCTTGCAGAATTGTAATCCTGTGTGGATGAAAACTCTTAAGGTAAACCCTGATTTACAGGATAGTTGACTGATCTCAAAAATCTTAAAAGATGAAGATAATCTAATATTTATATAACCAAATGCATTGTCTGCAAAGTCTATTTTTAATAACTTTGGATACATCTCTATTAAATCAAAGGTACTAATACAGTGGTTCTAAATGTGTTAAGGGGGTCTTGTAGCTTGGATATATTTTTATATACTGGCTATCAAAACAAAAAGTCTTTTGCTGAAGAACATAGCTTATATTTCCTGTTTACACATAGGTAGAATTCCACAGTTCATTATTATTGTTCTTTAGGGACCTCTAAAGAAATACAGTGCTACATTTGACAGGTCATCTTTGTGTCAGAGGGAGGATTACAATATGGCTAGTTTGTCCTGTTGCAGTGAAGTGGTATTTGGGACTTCTTTGCTCCTTGCTATGATAAAAGGCTTGTACACACTTTTTGCTGCCAAATCCGCAAAATTTGAAGGCTTGGAATTTGTTCAAAGGAATATNTGTCCCTGTTCATTGCAGGGGGGTTGGACTAGATAACCTTTAAAGGTCCCTTCCAACCCAAACTGTTCTACAATTCTGTCATAAATGTATTGACTTATGCGTATTTTAGTTTGACGTCATTCTTTTAAAAATTAGCACCTTTTATGGTAAAAAGGCCCTTCTCGAAGAGCACTTCTAAAGACAGACTGTATTTATCTGACTTCCCCCTGGAAATTTGCTGAAAGTGAATATTCTGATGAGAACAGTTACATGGTCTTATCTCAACTGTGTTCTGCATTGTGCTCCAGTAATAAAATTGTTTGTATCGGGATTACAGACTCTGAGTTGCCTGTTAGTGTAACTGTGGTGAAACTGAAAACCAAACTGGTAAGCTGGTTTTGTGAGCCAAGTAGAAGCTGTAGAAAGAGACTGGAAATCACACCTGAATCTTTGGTAAAGCAAATACTTGTAGTAAAGGAATCTATATGTAATATTTGTAGCAGCTTCAGATAAATTAATTGCAGTAGTTCTGTCTTCATACCAGCAAATCACACATCTCTGGTGTGAGTTCTCTTCCAGTAAGAATGCTGGATAACTAGAGGTAAAGATACATTGATGCTGCCTGCTCGTTCAAATATAGTGATGAGTCAAACCTGAGGTGATTTCTTGGTTCCCAAGGCAGAGCATGCAACTTGGAAGAGACTGAGTGCTCAGAGAATTACTACTTATACCTTTTTAAAAATTTGCCTGTAACTTTTTTTTATTTCACTTAGCTGAATGCTTTCATGCTAAAACTTAGGCCAGCCTGAGGCGCATTTAAGGTAACAGAAAAATTGAGGAACTGTTTGATGAGAGAGAGAGAAGAGCCTTTTCATTCTGCACTCTTTTGAGTAATTGGGGATAAAGAGAAGAATGTAGAAACATAAAATGCTGCTTGGACCTTTACTTTTTGCAAAGCTGTTAAGAATTTGATTTTTGTGAACTTCTGAATTAATTTTCCTCAGTTCATACAATGTAGTAACAGATATCCTACTGAAATCTTCCAGAGCTCTCTAAAATATGGGAGGAAGACTACTGTGTACTACATGCAACCACAGTAGCTACATTGTATATTGGTTTCATGGAACTTTTTGTGATACTGAGCAGAACAGTTGTGCAGCAAATATAAAACTTTAAAGTTCCCTGCTGTACCTGAGTGATCCTGCTTTTGTGTTGTGTGCTTCTACAGTGTTATTTAAAAAACAGATACCTACCTTAAGGGATCCTTCACATTATACTAAGCTCCCAGGAAATGTAGAATTAAATTAGTTCTATAAAACTTCGGTTGGTACTCTGTGGGTATACGTGTCCTGATGGAGCTGAAAATCCTGGTTTACACAAGCTGTCTGTTTCCTTTCTATATATTTAGTCTTACAGAAGTGTGTGTGTGTGTGTGTGTGTATATATATACACACACTCTCAACAAAGTGTCAAAATTTTAAACCTGCCTGTGATTCCACCTCTGTACATGCATGTTCTCGGCTATATATTTTTTAACACAGCTCTCGTATCAAGTAAAAACATGCACCACAAGTTTTGAAAATCTTGAAGTAAAAATAAATGCGTCTGTTGTATTTTCTAACTACATAATGTATGGGATTTAATCAAATAAAGCATGGCAGCATACTGACTGTACATAGTGAAGCCAAAGATAATTTATTTTCCAAATTCCTTTTTCTTGCACTCCTAATATTCTCCTAATGTTAGGTTTTTTTCCGGAATGAAAATTATCTCTTTAAAGTAACAATGTCTTTCTGCCTTCTGTCCAGGAATTGATAGAGAATGTAGTAACTGTTGCAGAAAATACAGCTGATGAACTTGCTCGCAGCGATGGCCGAGAAGTCCAACTGGAAGAGGATCCTGACTTACAGCTACCTTTTCTTTTACCAGAAGATGGCTATTCCTGCGATGTTGTCAGAAATGTTCCAAGTGGTTTACAAGAATTTTTAGATCCACTCTGTCAGAGAGGTTAGTTCTTCTGTTGTTTTACAATGATCTTCTATTTTTGGTGTAGTGACCATAGAATGCAAAATATATTTTAGTTAAATGTAAACAACTTTCTTTTTTTTATTTAGTAGAATTTGGTGCTAGAGCAGCAAAAATTTACATAAATGTAAACTTTGTAATACTTCAACAATTTTGCAGTCAACTTACTTTTAAAGCTAATGTGAATTAAATAGTTAAGTCACTTTTTTTTACTCATCAGCTGCTTCCATATAGCATTAAAAAACCCACAAGCGTAAAATAGTTCTTCTAATGTTTATCAACGTAAAATTCTATGGTTTGGGCTTTTGTAGTCCAACAAAATTTCAGATGATGAGTAGAGAGCTCTTGTGGTTGGACGAAAGTGACCTAAACCTAAGAAATAAATCAGGGGGCCTGTCAGAGAATTTACAGTGAATGAACAAGTTATGATCCTTATCTTGTGCTACTCAATTTTATTATAAACATTTTTGTTATGTAATTTCTTAATAATTTTCTGCTTAAAAAGCAGTTGTTTAAAGTTCCACAGGAATATCATGTTAGGTAGGACAGCAAAGGAGGCTATGAACAAAGCAGGCTTACTCTGTCCTACAGTGAAGTTTTGCAATTGTTGGTTCCAACTTAGTTTATAGAAAAGCCATGTTCTTGCATTTAAAAAAAATAGTAGGAAACTGACTGTTTTGAAAGTACAGTGAGTTTACAGTGGAAGTAGTCTTGAGGCTAAAGAAGACTTAAAGACTTTATTCTGCTAGTACAATTCATTTGCCATGCAAATATCTATGTAGTTATTATAAGAAAGGCCTTTTTGATGCATACATTCAAAATTTTACTTTTTAGGTATTCTTTAAATTATTCGAGGAACTGTTTTGTAGTAGATCAGTGTAAACTGAATTGCTGAAAGATGGTCTTTGTGAGGAGGAGAATCTCATCTATTTGGATGGAGTGATTTGTAATTTGACTGTGATGTGGATTTTCACTGTCGTGGTTTAGGAGACAATGTTGAATACCTCTCAGCTGCTGTGGCTCCTTTTTTCAAAATTCTAGGAATTGCTCAAGTTAACAAAAAAACAAACAAAACCTCCACTTGCATAGTTGCATTAAAAAAGTAATGAGTCTCCGGGTGAAGCTTCACTTCTGACAAATCTATGCTGAGACTGGTTAGCTAGACTCTCTGCAAAGTAGAAGATTTCTGTAGTGCTGTCTTATTCATAGTTCTGGTGGTTTGTATTCTAAAAGGTGACTTGGTGTTTCATGTTTCTTTTGAGTTTGGTTGGTACAAACAATATTTTGCAGCCCAAGAGTTTCCTATGAGGTTGTAGTGGTTTTAAATACATATGTTTCTCAGACGCAGCAGCTATACAACTGTAGGATTTTGTAGATACCATAAAATAGCAGTGAAGCACATAATGGCATCTAAGATGCACCTAAAATGCAGGATTCAACATACTAATGAATATAAAAAGGTAAATACTGCTATTAGGTATTTCCTTGTGGCAGGCTATTTGATTTTAATGAATCTGTTGAGGAAATACCATGACTATGTTGCTGTTACTTTCGCTTTTAGGTTTTTGTAGACTAACACCTCATCCACGGTCACCAGGCACATGGACAATATACTTTGAAGGTGCAGATTATGAAAGTCACCTGTCACATGAGAATGCTGAGCTAGTAAGTATTGATTCAGTGAATAATTGCCAAAACTGATACCTTGGTAAGCCATTGTGTTTTATGTGATGAGTTTTAATCCTTATTAGGAAGAACGGACTTCATTGAACGTGTAGTTCATCAGTGATTTGGTGAATTTAAGAAACTATTTGCAGATTTTTGTAAGTCAGTGTTCTCTAGGCTGTGGCGTGATCTAATTCTCATGTAAGCAAACTTTGTCATGTTCCCCCACCCTGGGGGTAAACAGTGAAGAAATTCCTTTTAAACACAGGCAAAAATATATATGGACATGCATCTGTAAATAACTTGTAATGTGAATGGAGCTGCAGGCTGCTTTTATTTATAAACTCGCAGTTACCAACTAAATGTTTAGTATTAAGTTGTCATCTGGTACTTTTTTTTTTTCTGCTAGGTTTTCAGGAACAATTATTTAGTTTCCCTTTTCATGATACTTATTAAAGAGGGGTTTCATTTCAGTGTGAGGTGGCTTTTTTTCTGTTGTAGGGGTTTTTTTGTGGTGGTTTTTTGTTTGTTTGTTGGTTGGGTTTTTTTGGTTTTTCGACTATGTGATAACCAAGAATATCAAAGTTACAGAACAGCTTGGTTTTGGAAAGATGGTGGCTTTATGTGAAATGATTTTTAGAGCAACTAAACAGAAATAGCTTCATATTTATAATTAGTATTTCAATGAAATCAGGAAGACCAATAGGAAACTACAATTATGTTTCTAAGGCCTTCTATGAAAAATACTTGCTTCTTACTATTCAGAGTGACTTGAAAGTTTCATTTACTCTGTTCAGAACCCGGCATTTGACATTATGCAGTCTTGCTGCAGTGGCCTAAAGAACATGTTTAGAATCCTAGAATCGTCTAGGTTGGAAGAGACATTTAAGATCATTAAGTCCAACCATGAACCTAACACTGCCAAAACCACCGCTACACCATGTCCCTAAGCACCTTGTCTACACATCTTTTAAATACCTCTAGGGATGGTTATTCCACCACTTCGCTGGGCAGCCTGTTCCAATGTTTGGTAACCCTTTCTGTGAAGAAATTTGTGTTAACTTTACGGAAGAGAGTATCTCCTAAATCTGTATGACTGATACAGCAGAGTCCAGTCTTGAACTGATAAGCCAGGCTCTGCAGGCTTGTTATCTTGGTAAACAGGCATTTGACTGAGGAAAATACAGCAGAGATGTTCTTGAGACATCATGCCCTTCCTCCTCCCTTTGTTGCTCTGAGGAAATGCATTTTTTAGAGCTAGTGGAAACAAAAACCATCTGAAGTTGTACTAGGTACTTGCTGTTCCTCATACTAATAACAAGCTAAAGCAGAGTTCTGGCCAGTCTTCCTTAAAAAGGCTTGATAAAGGAATGCAGAATGAGTGGATGCTATTATTTCATTAATCCATGGAAATGAATAGCATGTAAGACTGTTCAAATAGCCTGCCTGGTGCATGTATGTTAATTGAATGTGCTAAGGTTCAGAGTTCTAAAAGTCTTTCGTGTTGGTGTCTGAGCAGTGCTTTAAATGCTGCTTCACAAATCACCTCTTGGTGCAATATGTCTACATAATCTAAATACTAAGTAAATGTTCCATTTTATATCTGTGAGGTTGTGGTTTGTGGTTTTTTTCGGGGGG
>VYXH01000158.1:407449-440253 GCA_013397275.1 Burhinus bistriatus | reverse complement strand
GGGGTGTGGGGGTGTGGTTTGGTTTTTGTTTGTTTTTTTTGTTTTTTTTCCCTTCCCCAAGCTAAAACTAGTCTCACAATTCTGCTTCTGTTGGTAGTCTGGGGAATTGCCCAGGCTAGGCAGTCTTCTCAAATTTTCACTGAAGAATTTCTTTTATTCTTAAGATGAAGAGAGAAATTCAATATAGACCAATGGCAAAGTTATTTTCCTAGTGGCTTGCCTTTTCCAGTGTGTATGGTTTTTGTTTAATTAGTTTAATAAAGTTTTTATTTACATGAATGGAAAAAATCCTAAATAAAGTAGGAAGAGATTCTGTTCTGCTGTCCTTGGCACAGGAGTGCTGGAATACTCCTAGCTTAAAAACTACTTGCTTTTCTAATACTTGAACTTAATGAAAAAGTGTTAATATGTTTTTTAATTAATTTCCTTTGCTTATATTTTTACTTTGTCATGGGTCTTGTGGAACTTGCAGTTAGCAGGTTTTAATACAAATACAAGTTAGGCTGCTTTAACTTACATGCTGCAGCTAATGATGACTGTGGTGGCAACTTTTTGATTAGAGGGAACTGGCAATGTTGCAAAGATATTAAAAAATCCAGAACATGTTTAGGGGCTCAGGCTGTTTTTGAGTTACAGGGGTTTCAGAAGTGAAAATTTTTGAAACTTTCTTTCAAGGCTTTAACTCTGCCTTTGAAATTAATTGGCCTCTTAATATCTTTGCACAATTACTGTCTTCTAGATGAAGCATTAAAAACTGAGCTCTATGTAGCTCACCCTCACCTTTTTAATAGGGGCCTACTGAGTCTGAACTTCAGTTTTCATTAAAAGTTCCTACAGTTTTATAAACCTGTTACATTTCAAATTGTGATCATTAATAATCTCTTTATGGAATTAGAGAAGGAAAAACAATGGGTAGACTTCAAAACTTCGGCAGTGTTTATAACAAAGGTGTAGTACTTGATAATGTGAATCTATATTAAGCAAATGTTAGAGGTTCTACCTATAAAATGGAGTACCAGACATATTATTTAGGGTGCGGGATCTTCTGCTACACTAAGAACTTAGTTTTGATTGTAGATGAACTATTTTGCGCAGTAATTTTCCTAGCCTGGCAGTGAATATGAACTTTTTGTCTTTTTTCTTTTTCCCCTCTTCCTTGTTTGATAGGCTCAGCCTTTGAGGAAAGAACCTGAAATTATCACTGTAACACTAAAAAAGCAAAATGGAATGGGCCTGAGCATTGTTGCTGCCAAGGTATGGAAGTCAATTTGTGTAAGTGTTACTGAAAAAAAGCTTTTTTTATTTTTTTTTTTTTTTTTTAAATCAGCCTAATGTGGAAAATGTTAATGGAAAAATCGGTTTCCCTTAAGTTTGTTGTGCACATCATGTTAATCATACTTCTATTCTGGCTGGGGAGTGTTTATGTAAAATACACAGATGTGACCAATACAAAAGGAAACCTAATGTGGATGTAGTTATTATGACATTTAAGTTTAAACCTCTACTACAGGTCTATTCATTTTTCAGAGCCAAAAATTGGCAGTGTTATTAAATGGAATTAATTAACAGGCTTATTTAGCACTTCTGCTGAAAAGTATCTAGGAAAGAAAAGCAGTAAATATAACAAATAAAATGTGTAAGGTTTTTTTTTTAATTTGAATAAATAATTCAAATACACATTAAAGTTTGTATACTTTCTGCTATGAGGACATCACCTTATCTTTTGCACAGTGTACAGATGCATGTATGACTTCAGTTTTGCTTCTTTAGAGTGGAGGGCTACAGCGTATTAAGTAGCTTGGTGAAGAGGGGTGTATCTCTTGCCCTGACTTGCTGAAATTATGGGTGTATGCTGCTCTTTGTAGCACTAGGTAGTGATGTATAGAATGCACATACAACTCCAGCCACCAGATGGAGGACTCCACTAGTTGGTTGGTTTTGCTTTATTAACTGGGTCACATAGCAGACATAATCTTTGAGTTTTAAACTTGTTATAAATTATGCAATGGTGATATCCGAAAGTCTGTGTTGTAATTATGTGGTGTACAACAGATAGAAGAAGTCTTTCCTAATGTCTCTTCACTGTGTACTACGTGAAACCTCAGAATCCTGTAGTCCTCCTTGGCACTTAGTGCATGGGCTGACAACATGATTGTTTTACTGCTTTTAAGTTATCTCACATAGTTAATTGCTTCTAAGCAGCACTATTATTTTTTTTTCCTACAACTTTGCTCATCTCATAGTCTGTTCTTGAAGCGATAATATTGCATGGTAGCATCTTTTAAGATTTATTTCTGACATCTGTAGAGGAATACCAGGTGTCAGGTGTATGTTGGTAACTATCAGCAGTTATTGAGGAAACTATTCAGGATCTGAAAAATGTAACTCAATATTCTGCTCTTATTTTGGTAGAGTGGGTTAATAATTTGAGAAGCAAATACTACATCTTGAGGTACGCCAGTTTAAATATGTATCAGTCTTCTGACTGCCATCTGCATTTCTGTTGAACGTTACAAAATGTGCAGTGGAAAGTTTTTGGGTTTTTTTTTTTTTTTTTCCCCCATTTTAAACTGTGAAATCTGATTTCTCATGTAGAAAGAAGCAGGATATAACCGGGGAAAAAAACTTTCCCTTTTCACTGGAGCTGGCTGGCTTCTATATGTTGTTTTAATAGCTGACACTTTTAACTTCCATTAGCAGTATGTAACAGTGCTACTGGTCAGTGTGTGAGCTTGATTTGAAAGTTTTTTTACAAGGTATTTACCCAATTTAATGATTTCTTTAACATGATCAGTGATGGAAGCAGCAGTCTTCATCTCAGCACAGTTGTAGAAACACTCGCTGGTTCAGGCAGTGTTTGCATTTCATCTTGCTGCTGTGTGCCTGCCGCAATATTGCAGTTCTGATTTTAAAACAGTTATGTCTTAAATCTCGATCCGAAATAAGCAAAAAGCAGATTTTTTCTTTTAGTTTCAGTTTCTACAGGAGAGAAACTTTTGCTTAATGTAAACACAGCAGAGTGTTGATTGGATAGAAATAATTGTCTCGCATTAAGTGTTGAAACAACTTGCTGTAGTAGTTAAAAAGGATTATTTTCAAGGGGTTATTTGAGGGGGTTCAAAGTTGCTTGTTGTAAGTAATTAATAGCATGTTTTTCCCATAATAGGCTTCATAAAAACAACACAGTAAGGAAGAATACACAGGCATTACTTTTCTCAGTCCAGCCAGAGCAGAACAGATTAGAGAATTGAGTGTGACTGAGGAGCTAGCAATAGTGGGTAGATTTTTTTCTTTCTATTCCTATCTTGTTGAGTTTTACTAATAATTTTTCTGACATGTCTCAAGTTATGTATCTTTTACCAGCATAAAAATTAAAATTCTCATTTTTTTCCTTTAGCTGAGGAGAATGGTTAAAATTTTCTAAACATTAACTGGATAGAATACCTGAAATGAGAGGGAGTAATAGTATATATTATATACTCTATTATGATAATAAAAGGTTGGCTATCAAATGCTCATATGAAAGTACCTTATAGTTGAAGAAATGAAAGCTCATACTCAGTTTCAGAAATACGCAGTTACTGCTGCCATGCCCAGGATCACAGCTTGATTGCTGACCCAATTATATTTATTGAACTATTGGCTTCTAGAGTGCTTCAAAAGTGCTGTAATAAAAGAAAATGCAGTGGCTGGTCAACAGGTGGCCCTGCTCCAACCAGTGAAAGACAACCCTGAAACTATTCAGCTTCAGTTAGGAAAACAGTTGGTTTTTTCCTGTGATGTGACAAAATAGTTGCTGTCTGTAACACGCTGTGAGAATGCCTTCGCGTGTCAGTGCCGACCTGCCTTTCTTGTTAAGTCTTAATGGGCTCCTTGTGCTTGTCACTGGCTTTGGATGAAGCTGGTTAAAATGTAGGTTGGTGATATTCTAGAGATGGATGACATGAGCTCCTTCTCAGAGATTGTAAAGAAAAGTAATTCCTACTGACTACTTTTATTCCTTCTACCCATTGCAAAAAATCTACACTTTACTAGTAATCTGTGCTCATCTCTGAGGAAACATCTAACAAATTTACCGTTTGATAATTCTTTGAGGTTTTATTAGTTTGCAAGGTTTTGTAGATAAATAAATAAAGTCTGTGCCAATTAAGAGTTTTTAATGAGGAAATTTGGTACCATACCATATGTACCCCTTCCACACCAAATGTTCTTAGTTACCAAGTGATTGTCACACCTTCTCTGCTGTGATCGAAAAACATGATTGGAGTTGAAGCTAAGGTTATACAAGCAGAGAAGTGATGCAACTTGCATTGAAATGCTGCACACCTGCTTATTCTTATGATAGATGGATTCAGTTTGTGTTACTAGGTGATGGCAAATATATTGACATTAACGTAAAAACAAAACAAAGCCAAAGGAGGTGAGTCAAGGAGTCTATGAAACTGTTAGTTCCTTGGTGAACCCTGTATTGGACCCTTTTTCTACCTAATGACAGGTAAAATGTTTAAGTCCATTACTTCCCATTAAATAAAATACAAGTAGCTGCGAAATAGAAATTTTATAGGCCTGCCAGGAGTGCCAGAGCAAGCAGAAATGCTGTGCATCACCTAGTTCACCTCACTTTGCTGTAAAGGTGTTTTCTGAGGCAGGACAGCCCCTTTGAGCAACCGTGTAGTAAGCGTGTACTCTATATGCAAACATACCAGAGAAAACAACTTTAGTTATGAAACAACTGTTAGCTGCCAGAGCACTGTAAACAGCGTTGTGTTTGTGTGGGGTTTGTTTTGGTTTTTTAAATTGGAAAAATACCTAACAGCATTTCTTAAGCTGAATACTTTACACAGATTTTTATCTTTATTTAAAGTTAAATTGTATAGCTTCAGATGTGATCCAAAAAGGTAACTTGTTGTTCTACCCTTTTGTAGCTGTTGCATGTTTTCTTACAGTAATACTCCTGTAGCTTTATTAGCAGTAGCTTTTTTTAATAGGTGTATGGAAATGTAGTTGGTAGGAGTGGCTGGGCATTGGGAGCAGTATTGCTTTTTGAGGTTGTGTGCAGAATTTGGTTGCTCTAACCCTGAAAGATGTTTTGATGTTAAAAGCTGCCTGACTCCCAACCACATTGCGGTTAAGTTTTTATGAAATCCAGATGATTTGGAAGCAGCGTGTGCATGCAGTTTACTTTAAAAATATATCGCTTTTTGGGGGCTTTCACATGTGACTTCTTAGCCATCTGTGGGCCAGCACATTACTTCCTGTTTAATTTGGAGGGGTTTTGTCTTTTGTACAAAAGGGCTCCCTTTTTGTTTTTTTCTAGCAGTTTTCAAAGTTTAATAAAGCCTCTAAAGTAAATGGAAGTCAGAACAGCATAACTGATTACGTAAGAGTCTGAATATTGTATTGGTTATAGCTGGTGTTGATAAACGCTACGCTGTGTCATCGCATCCAGCTCCGAGTTATCTCGATGGGTATCTTGGAAAATCCAGCAGACTAGAGCGGTGGTTGCTGTTGAGGGCTGGAAGAGAAGTGGAGAATTGTTTTTTTTCTTTCAAGGATCTGTAGTCCCGGAGATCAAAATGTGGTTTTCTGTTGTTGGAAGAACAGAATCCATGGTAAGTCTGTTCAGGTTTCTGTTGGGACTGTTTTTCTCTGAAGTTTTAAGTACTATCCCTGTACTTTTTCCTGCTCTCTTGCTTGTTTAAACCTGCCAGTAGTTATTTGTTCGTGTAGCAACAATGTAATAGAGCATGCAGTTAAATACAGTCAGATGTTAGTAGCTAACTTCCTAAAATCTAGAAAGAAAAAACTAATTTTTTAGCTTGTTCTTCATATGCACTTCTCAAATTTGTGGAAGTGACTATTAATATTTAAAGTTTCAGGTGTGATAACTACTGTTTTACTGTGGCAGAGCATGAATAGCATGACCTGTGATCTGTTTACTTGTCATACTAGTTGGCTTTAATCTAGGTTCCTCTAAAAGTCTGTTTTCCCCTTACAAAGTCTTAGTAGAATAATTGAAATTGACATCCCAAACAGCATTTATAAGATTTTTGTTTCTGTGTAGACCCCTTCTGAAAAGACCAGAACATGTAAATATGTTGCAGTTAGGATATCTTATGTCAACACACATTCACAGAGTGGAGGCATTTAAATTCTGTTCAGATTGCTACTGCAGAAAAGAAACGATTCCTGTGTTCTGCAAGAACGATAGAGCAGGTCTTGTTGATTAATCTTTGTATGCTGGTTATATTCATTAGTATGCTACAACTTAGTTCTTTAAAGGATGGCACACTTCTACTTCTTTCTCAGTCATCTTCTGTTAGTATAACAGAACAAGTTACTTTAAAATAATACGAGCACCGTGAAGTACCTATGTATATGCCCCTGCTTGCATATAAATCAGAGTGTATTTTCTAGGGGTTTTTAACAGATGGTCAGATTAAATATTTTCATAGTGCTTGCTAAAATAGGATGAGATGGTGATAAGATGTTTCTTTTTTAACAGAAGCTTTTCAAACACTGGGTGTGGCAGTTCATCAATAAATATTCTAGGGAAGGGGCTTACTTTTCTAAAAACAAGTGTGTGGCACCTTAACCATAAATAATTGGTATTATTTGGTGATCTTGTTTGTTCTTGAGTTTTAATTAAATCATTTTAAGTTGCTTCATTTTCTAAACCGTTGCTTGTCATTCTGTGTTTAACAGTCAGTTTAAGGTGTCAAATTTAAGGGGGGTTTGAGACTACCAGGAATATCAATTTCAATGTGAAATGTTCCTGAAAGTTAGTTCTACAAATATCTTTTAGGTGATCTGTGTAGGTTTATAGTTAATATTACTGGTAACTTAATATACAAATCTGATCCTTTCTACTCTGCGTTTGCAAATATACAGTTGGTGGGATTTTTTTTTTTTTTAAACTGTTTGCTAGCTCTTTACTTGTGTTCCAGATCTCACGATTTTTTTAAGATTTCTGATACCTCAGTATCTGAAGTCATCTTGTGTCTGTGCTTTCTCAGTATTTAAGGAAGAATTTTGCCCTTTCCTCCCCGCATGAGTTAATTGAAATGTTTAAGAAGACTTAGAAGTTGTTTTGTTTTTAATGTTCAATACTAATTCACATCAGTGGTCTGAACTACTGATGTTGCCTTAACAGGCTTCTTAGGAGGAACTTAAAGTAAAAATATGGTATTTAATTGTCATTTCCAGCCCAGTTTTCTCAGTCTCACAAGAGTAAGATAGTATGTAAGTTGCCAGTTTAATCTTCACTATGAACAAATAAGTAGCTATACATTAGCAATTCGCCTGTTTCCTGTTGATTCATAACTTCCAGCAGGGTTTTTGGTTAAATTTTGGTACCTTGTAGATGTTCTATAAAATTTTGATATTGCTTTCATATGCTGTATAAAACCTAAAGCTTATGCCAGCACAGCATGATTTTTCTTCTCACTAGCTGTGAGACCGCAGTGCTGCTCAAGTTGAATGTTTTTGTCTTTTTTATTTGCTTGTATTTAGATTGATACTCCAAATGGGTCACCCAGACATTTGTATTTAATGCCTTCTGGATCAAAGCAGGTTTTAAAATGCATGTGCCAGTTCCTCCTTGCAGTAATACCTTCTGTACGCAGGCACTTGCTAGCAAGTCTGCAAAAGTTATAGTGCACATATGTTTTAGCTAGAATTCCTCTACCAGACTTCATTCAATTCAGGCATTCAAATAACTTCAAAAATTTCGTTTAGATACATGTTAATACAGCATTTGAACTTTAAAGTTTTTACTCCTATCAGAAGTTAACAAAGTCTGTGTAGACTTTTCCCTGTATGAATAATACTCTCAACTGGAGTAGAAATTTAGGTGCTTAATAGTACATGATAGCATACGCACTGATACTGGATTAAGTTGTGTCTGTCTGAAACTGCAGAGCAGCATTATGTGGAAGATCGTGCTTTGGGGTTTTTTTTGGTTGTAATTTGTCCTTAGCTATAGAGCCAAGAGCCATTTCTTCGAAAAAGTGCAGAGATAAGGGATGTTTTTTTTCTGAAATAGATTGGCCAGTATGTCTTGCCTGTAAAGTCTTAGCCACAGACCTAATTAAGCTGAGGCATTAGTTCAGAGTTGCCTTAACAGGGAAGAGCATCACAAAATCTGCAATACGACTTGTAGATTGGTATGTAACTCTGAATAGCTCATAGTGTGTCACTGCTCATAGAGTATTTATAGCAAACATACATTAAAAAGTTAACCCTTGTTTGGGGAGATAGAGCTCAAGCAATATATTTTCCTTGAGCTCAGCAAAAGATTGTGAAAACAAAAGAGAAACGGAATCAAACAGGCTAATGTATTTAATTTCTTCTGTTAAAAATTAGGAGTGCTTTTATGCACTCGTAGGCTATCATATGAATCTTAAGTTGCAGCATTTATAATAATAAAAGAGCCTTCCTTTTCAGAAAGGTTAAGAAAGACTTATGAATAAAACTTGCTTAGCCTTTTACAAATGTTGTGTATGAACAATTTTCCGTTTACTTACCATTTCTCCAGTTTCATGAGCACAATTGAGTAGGAACTGTTGCATACTTGATTGCAGTCTCAGAATGAGACTTTAGGCCAATTGCTTTAGCTAGTTCGTTTAGTTGCTTTGGTTTTCATCAAAGATAGCTTTTTAGAAGCACTCAATTTCCAGAGTGTGAGAGAAATCACGTGTTACAATTTGTTATACTTCTGTCTAGCACAGACGTCAGCATGCCTGCTTTCCATGTTTATCTAATTGCCTTATTAAGGCTACTGAATACTATAATCTGTTTTTTATTTTAAAAAAAAAAAAAGACTACATATGCAAAACCCTACAGTATTGCATATTTTATTAATGCCATTTCAGGAAGTCCATTACAGAACATCCTAGATTCTTTGGTCTTTTATCTCCTGGGAGAAGCACACTTGAGGAAGATAGAGGGTACATGCACTTGCTTGCTTTGTGTGCAAGTCAATCTTGATGGCAAACTTTCTTATCTAAAAAAGTAACAGGTAACCCTTGCTCCATTGAAGAGAACAACAAAACTCTTCAGTCCTTTCTCTTTACTCCATTTGAGGCTATTTGTAAATACAGCTTCTGGATACACTGGATGTAAAGTTCCTAGGTTGGTGGATGCTTCAGAGTCCTGTGATACTGTACTGCTTGCAGTCTAGCTTTTTTTTCCTCTGAATAGTAAGACAATTATTTTTCATCTGTTTTTCCACCCAGTGCAACTTAAAGCTAAAACGGAATTGTTCATAGATGTTAAATGCTTGGTGTTTCTTTGCTTGTGAATAATGCTGACTGTCACCAAAGTTTGAATCTCCATTGCCTGTTTTGTTTTATTGGAAATGTTTTGCCCATTTGTGACTGTAGTTCATCCAACTCCAAAAATGTTTGGTTTTTTCTCCCCACCGTGGAGGAGAATTTGAGAGGGGAAGGCAGAAGTTTACATATGTGGAGCACGGGTCAGTTTTAAAATTCTTTTTAAGTCAGGGTACAACGTGACTCAGAGCAGCTGTAGCCACAACTAACAGACCAGTTTTACATAAGTAGGCTGGTTCACCTCATTTATATTTGGAAATTATATGGGGCGTGCTATGAAGTATTTTGTCTAATGATGACAGATTTTCAAAGTCTCTACATTGGTCTTGAGGCAGCAGAGGCCTTTGCCTCCTCTGACAAAGTGTTTTTTTCCTGATCTTCTAAGTCCAGAGAAGTTTGCCCTAACTAGAGGTGGGACTAGTAGCTACAAAGTTGGTCTTTCTCATTCCTCTGGGCTGACAGCAAGTAGTTCAAGGAGTTGTAAACATAGTACATTCGGTACATAAAGTGGATAAATACGTACTCATCCAGATACAACCTACAAAATGCATGGAGCTTTAGGCAATGTGAGTGTTTGGATGATCAGAAACCTTTGCTTTTGCTTCGTAGAGAGTACATTTGTAAACTGGCTGCATAGTTTAGCAAACTGGTATGCTTTAAAATGCTTACAAGCTTAGGTTATTTAAATGCTTCTAGACTAATTACTTGCCAGGGAGGTCAGACTGAGACTTGATTCTGTTGCATAAACTTGCCTTTAAGGATGTATATAAAAACACTACAGAGATCGTCTATGTAAACTTAAGAGTCTGGAATCAGAGACTTAGCCTGGGCGTAGGCAGATGAAAGATTTCAGGCTTGATAGCTGGTATCAGGCTTGATAGCTACATTTCTGTCCTGTTTTCTTTAAAGACATTTTAGTTGCAGGGATTCATTCTGTTTTTAAAATCTTTTGTTTTCATAAAGTACAACAGAAGCTTAACAAAAAAGACCGACTTGGAGAAAGTGTCATCTTTGAAATGTTAGAAGAGATACCAGGTCCTAATATTTCAGCAAGGTATATTTATATATGTATGTACAGCATCACAGGGGTTGGAAGGGACCTCTGAAGATCATCTAATCCAACCTCCCTGCCAGAGCAGGGTCACCTACAGCAGGTTGCACAGGATGGCGTCCAGGAGGGTTCTGAATGTCTCCAGAGTCAGAGACTCCACCACTTCTCTGGGCAGCCTGTTCCAGTGCTCTGCCACCCTCAAAGTAAAGAGGTTCCTCCTCATGTTTAGATGGAACTTCCTGTGTTCAAGTTTGTGCCCATTACCTCTTGTCCTATCACTGAGCACCATTGAACATGCACATATATGTGATATCTACATTATTAAAATGAAATATTTATTAATGTTTGCATAGTTACGCAAAATCCAAGAAAGTCTTGAAAATTATTTATTTTTAAAAAGTCTCCAATGGTTTATGTGACCCATCGGGGTGTTTTGACATGTAGTGTTGGTATCTGAAGCCACTTAAATTGGAATATTACTGTGAAAAGCTCGGTAACTATTTGACACTTTTTTGTGGATTCAGTCAAACTATAATTGGAGAGTGAAGATACCTTCACTTCAAGACTACTTTTTTGATATTACTATTTATGTGAAGCTTGAAACCATTTAAACATTCATGTATTTAAGATAGAAGTCCAGATCAGTATTGAAAGGTCATTAGGAACACTTTCTTGCATTTTGTGTAAATAAAAATAGTTTTTAATACATGCAACATATTTAAAAAAACCTTGTTATTGCAGTGTATTTTTTTTTTTCTTTAATCAAACGTGATTCCACCAGTCTTTATCGGAAGCTGTTCATTGCTCCAGTTTTATTGGAGTGATAAACAAAGTATGTGAAGCTAAACAGGTATGGGCAAATGATGGTTTAGAACAAGTAATGACAAGACCTTACTGTTCACTGTCCGCAGCATTACCGGTTTGGTTAGGTGCCGTACCTAAAGGTATGTTTTGCAGATGCATAGTTTTTCCTTAATTATTTAATACTACAATTTTGCTGTAATTCCTAACCACTGGAAAAGTGTTTTTGTAACAGTGTCACTCTGAAACATTCAGATTGGGGTACTGGTGGGGCTGCGTGGTGTCTCAGCACCTCCAGCTCATCATACCACTGGTGGCAGGTCCCCATGTGGCGTGGCATGGCATGAGTGGCTCGCCTGGGAACCCAGCTGCATGTTGATGCTCACTAGAAGGAACTGGCTGTTTTTTCCACCATGCCATTACGGCTGCTTGTCCTGGCAAATACCAAATGGGAAGGAGGAGCAGGTGGGACTTCTTCTGCCTGTTTTTAATGCTTCCATGGTGACTGAGTAACCAGCTCATGGGCTAGCTGTGATGCTGCCATTAGGAAGACTATATCTGATGTTCCTGTTACTCAAACTGCTACTTTATATACAGTTGCGCTATATGGCATGTTCTGATTTTATGGCTGATGTAATGGACGTCAGCCAAAATTTCCTGTGTTTGTTACTGACAAGGAAGTCTTAAAAAAACTCAACTTGCGACATAGCCACACTAGTAATAAAATCTGTTCTCCTTAAATACTTTAATTCTGTCATTTTTATTAATTCATTACTACTGTAGTCTTGTACATCCTCAATTTTACATTCTTCTGATGTAGGAGTAGATGTTTCTTTTTTCAGATCACTGTAGTTTATCTTGTTCTTTTCCTTATTCTCTGATTATGCCATAGAATTAGCTGTAAGTTGAGTTTTTTTTAACGGTGCCACTTCTATTTCTATAGTTCTCATAGTGATTTCTTAAGCAAATGCAGTATTTTGGGAACTATGCTGTTAGAGCAAGGAGGGGCTTGCAAAGTAACACTAATTGTGAAAACAAGTATGGACTACAGTACACTGATGTGTTGCTTGATAGATGGCCCAGGTGATAAGCAGATCTGATGGAAAATGACTCGTTTCTTGTTAGGCTGTCTCAAAAGCTGAGAATAGATTGCATTATCCAGCTCAGTCTTTTGGTGTCTTTAAAATGATAGAATTTTTGTAGTCAAGCAGAAGCTCATGCCAGGCTTAAAAGGGGCAAATACCCATTTGAACAACAGGTGTGAAATCTTTGCATACCTTTGTCTGCCATAAATCTTAGTCAGCTGAGCATATTTTTGTTTCTTTTGATGCATTAAATGCATGTTTGACTTGGCTCTGTTGTCTCAACTTTGTTTTCCTTCCATCTTACTGCTCCCAGTGAATTTCCAGATTTTTTTGAGATTGCAGTCTGTGACTTGAAAAGAGAGTTATTTTCTTCACCTTCCAGGTTCTCTTTTAATGAGGGACCCTAGTGTTGGACACCTTCCCCCCTCACCCCAAATTGTTTCCACCTCTGCCCTGTGTCAGTGCCATGACTCTTAAGTATATTGTATCAGCATTCTAGAGATTGAAGTTGTGCTGACCAAAGGTGCCGAAATTTGCTCTTTAACTTCTATGGATTGCCATAGTTGCAAGAGTTTTCAGAACTTTCTTAATCTTTCAGACCCTACTGGAAAGTCATTCAGTCAGTTAATTAGTTTTTTACTTAGTAAATTCTTTACTAAATTCCTTTATATCAGGTGGTATATCCTGTGATACTAGCTAAAGTTTTCCAGTTGTCCTACTGTTTACTTAGAAAACATTTCTAAATGAAAGTTTATGGAGTTTTTGTTACTACTTGTTTTTCCAAATGTAAGTACTTAGCAAGTACTTTTTCTGTATTAGTAGAGAAAAATATATATGTGTCTCTATAGATATAAAACCATAATATACCAATGCTATTTATATTACATATGTAGTTAAAAAAATTAAAAAGTTGTCTCTCAGGTGAGATTTTAATGTTGACCCTTTTCTGTTGACTCCAGTCTGTCTGAATTCATGACTCTCCAAAATAGCTTTTTTTGAAAGAGCTGAAAGCTCTTGCTGAAGTTCCAGCTGGTTAACGGCTCTGCTCTGCAGTCTTTGGTCGTATTTTCAGATTAAGTTCTGTTGATAGTGTAAGTGTATTGGGGTTTTGTGGGTGTTTTTTGCTTGGGTTTGTTCTGGGGTTTTGTTGGGGTTTTTGATTCAGCATGATGGAGGAATGATGAAACAGCCTCTGAAACAAATGAAATGATAACTACTGCTAATTTTTCTGTCTTACATGTATAAGCTACTTCTTTCTTGTTCATTAAATCCTCTGCTATTTTAGTATTTATATGTGTTACTTTATGGTTTGGGAATATAGTCTGCAATTTCAGTTTCTTCTTCTGACAGGTCGTGAGTTTTTGCTTTGAAAATAATTGATTTAGGAAGTTTCCTAAGTATTTTATGAAATATTCAATTTAGGTGCTAGAGGGGGCACATCAACTTTTTTCTACTCAGTTTATAGTGTTTTGGAGTTGAATTATAATATTTATGTATTTTACAGTGTTTGGGAATTGAATTGCAATATTTATTAAGTGTAGACTTCAGATGCAGAAGATTCGGTGTCAGTTCCTGTGCAGGGTCTACTCAGTTATTTGAGAAGGTCCCATGTCAATTCAGTGACAAATCACTAGAAAAATAAGTATCTCTTGTTATAATTAAGTTTTTCTTATGTGCATTAGACAGATTACAACATAGCTGAACACTGTTGAACAGTTCTTGCACTAAACTAGGGCCTAATTAGTACCACTTCAATAATTTGAAATTTTCATTTAATTTCAAGTGAAGGGTTAGATTTGCATGGACTATGCAACCTGTGATCTATGAACAGTACTGATGTGAAAATCCCAACAATCATCATAATCCAAATGTGTAATAAACTTAACAAGCCCCTCTGTGTTTTATTTCCTTGCTTTTATTTATATCCCCAGGTTGTAATTTTAGACTCCATCTTGTAAGCTTTTTCTAAAGGTGTTTTTGTTCTGTGTTAAGAACTATTCGAAACTGGGCTGCTATGACAAAAATAAAGCTAGTCCTCTTCTAAAAGCTTACCTAGCTTTCTTCTGTCCCACTTTAAATATTGTTACACAGTGTATGTGGGCCACACAGATGCAATAAAGCCAAATCTAAGGGAAGTAGAACTTCTGGTGAGTTTTAATTGCTGGATTTATTGATAGTGTTTCATACCTCAGTTTTTTGCTTATCCTCTTGACTTGTAGCTCCTTTTATCCTCGATCCCAATGAGGAGGGCTCATTGTTTGTTTATTTTTTACAAGTTAGTCTGGTCACTTAAACATATTCCCATATATGCTTTTCTTCATTCTAAGCAGACTTCTGTATGCAGAAATGTTCTGTTTGCCTTTGCCTCCCAAGTAGGATTAGAAGATCTATTAAAATTCCATCTAAATATGAAAGTTCCTCATTGTCACAGAATTCCTGCAGCAACCTGTAAGTCACAGCAAATTTAGGATTAATTATTCTGATACTCTGACTAAACTCAAGTGTATGCCAAACTTGCAAGTGCAGTACGTTAATGTCTTTCAACTTGTGCTGTTTTAAAGCATAAATTACTTCTGAAGATAAGTGTAAGATGATAAGAAAAACTTTATACAGGTATTATATCTCATGCAAATGCATGGCTTCATTCGGGGTACTTGACCTAATCGTTTTTCCTCAGTTTCCCACGTGTGTTTGCTATACACATCCATCTTGAAGATGAATAAGCCCAAGCATGGAGAACATTATTTTCAGGAACCTTTTCATGTTTTTACTCAGAGATGTGATTGAGCTTCCTGGGAAAAAAGGGGGACATTTTTATCCCATTATGTAATTACATCAGTAAAAGTGTGCTGGTTTTTTTTTTTAACAGGATGCATTTAGTTCAGTTGTAGATATGATATTCATCTCCATCCCTTGCTAAATTTAGGATGGTTTGTATTTTTTATGTTTAGAGGGGGAATGGGTGGGCCTTGGCAAACTTGGGAAGTGTGTTTTGGGTTTGCTTGCCATGCAGGTGATCAAAAACTTAAAAACGAAGATGTTTTTCCGCTGTGTAGTTTGCTTCTCTGTGTGGGAATCTGCATGTATGTGGCTTTTTTTTTTTTTTTTGGTTTTGCAATTGTTTTGGGACTCACCTTCCACTAGAATACTGTTGCTCTGCAGACGCTGCTCAGAGCAGCTTGACAAGTCAATAGGTGACCTATAGTAGGATTTAGGAATTTGAAACAGTTTAGATTGTTGGGTTAATTATTCACCAAATAGTGACGTCTAAGACTGCAGCAGAGAAACACTGATTATTTTATGTCATGCTGTTTTAACCCATTTGGGAATTACTTGGACAGTGTTTAAACTGAAGTATTCTCTATTAGGTCAAACTCCCTTGGCATGTTTTTGTATTGCTTATTAAAAAGACGACTTCCCTCCCTAGTGGAAGTTCATAGATGGGCAAATATTCTTACATTTAAAAGATGAACAATTCCTGGCTCTTACTTTCCTTCTCAAAGAGGGCTTTTGGGTTTCTAGCAGTGAAAAGCCCAGTTCGGGGTCTGATGTGAAAAGCCTACTTGATATTCACAGCACCTGATGATTACACCTTTGTTAGCACAGGTACACAGTTGCTGTAATCCGAATAAGGTCACCCCCCCTTATTGATCCAGGCCTCTCCTAGCAACCCCCTTTTCTGTACGGTTATGAACAGTCATGCTGTGCTGTAAACAATTTAAGGAAGCCGATTTGGTTGAAAACAAAGCTTTTATTTAGACGGATGGGGGGCTGGGGATGCAGGTCAGCTTAGCCTTCTGCCAGAGGTGTCATGGGACTTGCTGTGACGCAGTGGTGCCAGCGCAGGTCCAAGCGCAAGACAGGATGGGAGCAGGCAGGCGGGTTTTTTCTGACACGCTGCACTGCTAGTGTCATTGTAATTAATTTAGTATAATATTAAAAAAAAAAAAAATATTGAGATGTGTAAATAGTGCTCCACTGCTGGCCTCTGAATTTAGTTCTCTGTGTGTTATGCAGTTTTTATGGTCTGGGTTGTTCTTTCATACTGATTGTTTAACTGCATTGTAAAAGCACAGAACAGACGTGTTTCTCATTCTGAAGCTTAGGTTAATGTACTTGAGGTGTCAGAATTTTTAAGTAATTCCATTTCTTCAGTCCACAATTCACTGTTCTTCTCATTCTCATCAGCTAGTAACTTCATTGTAAAACTCATCCCCTGTGGTTCTCTGCTTTGGCTATGCATTGAAACAACACATAACGTTCAGAGCTAAACAAAGGAGATCTTCAGAGTAGAGTATTATGCTCATGCGGTTCAGTTCAGCAGTATTGTCACCCAGGTGAGCTGATGCCTGTGTTGATGGCTTGTGAGGTAATGATTGTGCTAGTTCTGTAGAAGTGGTTCTTCCAGTTGAAAGGTGTGACTAAAAAGTGTAGCTGCTAATTCGGAAGCGATAAAGAAGTAGGAGTAGGTTTGTGGTGTTTTTCTGTTACAAACCTTGAAAATTTTCTTTAAATTATTACTTAAGGGAAAGGATTTCCCACATTTTTCCTTAAAAGGGTATTGTCATTTCACTTTCTGCTAGGATTGTGGGAAAACATTGCTTCAAGTGTGAAAGAAAACCAGTTAGATTGGTAGCGCTAGAGCGTTTACTACTATAGATGAAGCTTTTTTTTTTCTTTTAGGATTTTCTACGTTATTTATTGAAAAATACATGTAAAGGTTTGGGGGGTTTTGTGATTGGCTGTATATATATTCGAGAAAATGTGCTGTAATTAATCTTGAGGAAATAAACCAGCTTTTTATGCTCACTACGTTCTTGCTTTTCACAATCATCTTAACTTCTCTACAGTTGCGTTCTTCTGTTCAGACTAACAGCTTTACAGATACACACGTTTTTGTTATTCAGGATTGGAGAAAATAAAGTGAACTGAAAAGAACATTTGCCATATTAAATTTATTGAAACATACGTCATTGGTCTGCTTTGTTTGTGGGGGGAATAGTTTTAGTTATGTTGACCTTCACGTTCCTTTGAAGAAAAGCAGGTTAATAAACAGTTTACAAAGAAACTGTTTTATTGTAATGTCAGTAAATGATAGGAGAAAAAAACATGTGGTATGTATGAGATTTTCACTGAATTTGGAGTTTAGTATGCATGTCTAACCACATATTAACATCCTTTTTGTGTACTTAATAACTGTACATTTCCTTCTAATGCAATCTCTTGGAAGGTGAAGCTGAAGCAAAATTAAGTCTGTTTCAGTAGAAATTAAGAATTTAAATTCAAATTACTCTAAAGCTTAGGGTAAAAGTTGAAGGAAGATAATGAGTTAACTTGGAGGATGCTTACTGAGAGGTCTTCCCAAACATAAGTGAGAGCACAGGCATGTTGTGAGAAACTTACTAAATGGCATGTGAAGGAGGCAGAGAAGGAACTCATTTGTCCTAATAATATGTGAGTAGATGTGGTAGCTGATGAAGATTTTTGACGTAATCTGAATGGAGATTTATTTTTAAATCATTTTTTTATGCTTTCAAAATTCATTAGTTTTCTATGAAGTGAGATGACTTGGAGCTAACACATCTGCTCGTAACTTTTCTTAAACGAACAGAAAGGGGATTGACAAACTGTATAGGCTTCATAAAAGCATTAAAAAAGAAGGAACAAAGAGTAAAATGTCAACTCCTTCAAATTGTAATGGAAAATTACTGTAAGGCTTATAGTATAAGAACAGCTATACTCAGAGCAAAAATCCATCTGATCTGGTATCCTCCAGCTATGGGGTATTTAGCAAAAGAACCTAACTAAACAAGTGTAAGATGGTTCCTCCTAGATTCTAGCTTTCTGCAATTTCAGAATTTGCTTCAGAATGTATTATATCTGTATCACTTTTTCTGAAAGCCCTTGAAGGGCCATACCATGAATCTCTGATCTTTTCTGTGCATGTTTACACTTCGGCATCTACAGCAGTCTTGTCCCTGGCAGTTTCTCAATTTAATTATGAAAGCCTATGGAAAAGGTTCTCTTTTTTTGGGGTGGGTTTTTTTGGGGGTTTTTGTTTTTTGTTTTTTTTTTTAGTTTTTAAAACATGCTAGCTGATAGCATGGATAAGAAAGCTTTGTCTGTTGACTGATTAGAGAGATGGTAAATAATCCAATCAATGCCACTCATAATCCCATAGACCTTCATTTCCTTGATTGTTGCTAAGATGAGGAATCTATGTCTATTTAGTTGGTCCTTTCAAGGAAGCTATTCCATGTTTCTGATCATCTTTGTTATCTTCTGAGCCTCAGAATAATCAGAATTACAGTTTTCTAAATGTGAATCTTTAGATGTTTGGTGACCATGGTGGTTTCTGTTTTGTTTGTTCTTTTCTGTTAGTTCTGTTGGCTTCCAAATATTTGAGCCGATGTATGAAGACAGCTCTGAAAACAGTGACTAAAAATATCTTTCTCAGTGAGTTAAAGCCAGTTTAGAAACTATTATGTGGATATTTGTGCAATTGCAAATGTTTTTCTCATCACTATCTGCAAACCAGTGCACATATCATGGGCTTAAACAGAAGGTTTCAACTTCATTTGATGTGCGCTAACAATCATAATCAAGCATAAGAAAGGTGTTATGTATGGATATAGCGTGTCAAATGTAATCTATGACTACCAAAGTCACAACCGCAAAATTGCTTGATTCATATGTGCACTGTTTAAAGTGGCAATGCTTTTTCAAAGTCTTGCTGCTTTTTGCCTAATCTTTGACTGTATTAAGCAGGTCTTTGGACCCAAGGGGGATGAGATTCTTGCTAGCATCCTTTGAAGTTAGGAGCGCATGAAATCAGCATCAGTCCCAAATGGCTTCAGAGTATATAAACCAAATCATCTTAATTTTCCGTTTCCAACAAGGGGAGGTGGTAACTGGTTCTGCCAACAGTGCCTTGATGGGCACCAGTCCCTTACAAGGTTGGAGCATTACTTCACGTTTGGCCCAATGAAATACATTTCCCACCCTGTTACTGCTTCATGCCGTGATCCTTCTTCAACCCTTGTTTTTAACTTACCTGATAAATTTTCTATATGGCAAATTTAGTTACATTCTTGTTTGCCCTTTTACTGGAACACCTATATGCATGGTGAACAGCACATTCATTTAGGGCTTCTCTGATAACTTCCATTCCTTGTGAAAACGAATAACTTCCTATGCATTTTTGAACCAGTTATTAATATACAAGGACAAGTTCCTTCTTATGCCATGTCACCTTCAGGTCTTCCTGGTAAGAGATCTTGCCACATGTGTTCTGGAAGTCTAGGTCTTCTGTCAAACAGATCATCCTTCCCCATGTGCTACTTGGTTGCTTGGGGGAAAAAAGAGACTTGTGAAGCATGGTTTTGTTTTTCATTCTATTTATCTAGCTGTCTTCTGACTTGTATTTCTCATAACTTCAACCGATTTTTCTGGTGTAAAGTTAAAAATATTCTGCAGTTACCTTGATGTTTCTTTAGAGCCCTTTAAAAACCAACCAAACAAAACAGTAACCAAACTTTTTTTTTTTTTAAATTGCCTTTATATTCTTCCAGACAAAGAAAGTGTCCTTACTTCAGTTACTTAGTGCATATTGTTTCCTTTTTTCTTTAAGTACAGCTTAAGCAATTATTATGAAAAATTTGGACATGTAGAAAGTTAATCTGAAATCATGGGACTCAAAGTAATTCCTTTTCTGTGGCTTTTGAGTAAACATTTGGGATTAACTCAAGATTTAATGAATAAAAATTAGGTCCTTCACCTGCTTAGAAAACAATCTATAACAGTAGCTTTTGAATAATCTCCACCTTGATTTTTATTTTACTTTATTAGAATGGTGGGAGCAATGAATGCTTTTGCTGCCAAAAGAGGGAGGGGGGGAGGAGGAGGGAGTTGCATATTTAATATCAAAGCAACTTGGGGGTTATTTTAGAAGATGACATTCCATTAAAAACTGTGCTCTGTTGAAAACTTAGCACTCTTCTTCCAAGTGACTTGCGGAGTAAAATGGCATGGTTTGCTATAGTAGACAATGAAATCACAAGTGGTTGTTTTGCATTCTAAGTGACAATTTAAAGGCTTGTGATACTAATATTTAGACTGATCTGTGTGGTGTCTTGTAAATTGGGAGCATGTGGATGATACAACAGCATGGCTTGAATAGATGCTTATGTTCTCTTCTCTTGAATATGTTGGTTGTCTCGCAATAAATTCACTGTTAACAGTCCTCTTAAAATTTAGCAGAATACTTTGAGGCAGATGTTTTATGAACCAAATTGCATGGTTTTGCAGTGGACTTAAATACTGGCTCTGTCAACTCTAAAAGACTTACTAATTATAATGTCTACTTTACTTGTTTATTGTCAAGCTAGAGGCACTGTTTGTTCCTTTACGCTAGCTCCTTTACAGTCCTAATGAGTGTAAAAAGTGTTTCTATTCCTTTTTCTTGTAATCTGCAATTTACCTTGTTTCATTTGGGCATTAGCAAGGGAAAGAGTGCAGTCTTTTGGAACGTAATACATAGAGGTATAAAAAATAACAACATGCAACTTCTAAAGTATAAGTTTTAGTTAATGTATTTTCTTTCTTATTCAAGCTTGCATTAAGACCAAATATTCTTTGCTTCTAACAGTGCTTGCAAGTTCAATAGGCCTAATATTAAAATTTTCTTTTTGACTTCAAATGAATGTAACTCTTTTCTGTATAATTGTTTTTTTCCAGTTTGGGAATATATAAAAGTAATGAGAACTTAGAGGTTTACCTAGCCATGTAAAATTCTGATTAACAGTTTTGGAATGCTTCAGAGATCAAATATAAATGTAATAAATTAATGCCTCTTTCTCTGTAGGGTGCTGGTCAAGACAAACTTGGAATATATGTCAAGTCTGTTGTGAAAGGAGGTGCTGCAGATGTGGTTAGTAATATTCTTAAACATCAGAAGTTCAAAGGTAGAAAGATGCTTTGGAGATGCTTTTAAATCCTTTGTTTACTAGTATGTGTGAATAATTATTTTAATTTAGACCATGTTGGCACTGGTGTATGAATTTTCTTCTCTCTTGAATATGTAATTAGGATGGTCGCTTGGCTGCAGGGGATCAGTTGCTCAGTGTGGATGGTCGAAGTTTGGTGGGCCTGTCCCAGGAAAGGTATGGAATGCTTACCTTGGGTGTCTTTACATGAAGAAAATGCTAGAGTAATAATTTACTGAAAAGGGCTGCAGCTTGTTTTTTGACATGTTAGGCTTTGTCTTGGCTTTTTATAAAGGCCTATGAATAACCTTAGTAACAAGTTCAACTGTTTGTGTAGTATTTTCTGTATATGATACGGGTTATCGATATAGGAGAGATGGGTTATCTATATAGAAGAGATTGTATTACATACATTTGGGCTTTACTTTTCAGCAAACTTCATTTAGCTCTAATTTTAAATATTTTGGCTTCTGGCCCTTAACTGCAGGAATTGGAATCTGTACTTGCCTGTAGGTGTTGTCCGTTTAGTAAGCGTATCTTCTAGTCATCATCTTCTGATTTTTTTCAAAGTGATTTTAAGCATTAATCAGAAAGAGCGTTTTGTCAAACAAAAGGTTACTAGAATAAAAGTGAAAAATCATGACATATGAACTGATAATAAGCACAACTAAGTAATACAGTGCCTAATTTTATTTTGGTTTATTTGCTTTGGCTTTTATTGCAGGGCAGCAGAACTTATGACTAGGACAGGTTCTGTAGTGACACTAGAAGTAGCAAAACAAGGAGCAATTTACCATGGTCTGGCAACCCTGCTTAATCAGCCATCCCCAATGATGCAAAGAGGTAAAAATGCTAATATTATTCATGTCGATAACAGCTTTATAAGTCTTAGAATGCAGAAAATATAATAATTCACAGTAGCTTGCCAATTATTAACAAAATATTACATCAGAAAAGAAACATAATTGCACAGAAAAGAAGCATTTCCTTTCTTGTCAAAAGTTAATCTGTTTTTAAATAGTTTGAAATTATGCTAGTCTAATCATTAATAAATACTTTGCATATGTAGCTTTTAAAAAATTAAATTATGCATTTAAACACAGTTCTAGTATGAAGGAATTTTTTAACAAATGGAATATAACAAATGCAAAGAGTGTTAAACTGCAATGGCTTTTTTTATCCCTTTCATAAAAGCTTCTCTCCTCCTCTCGGAATGTGACTTCCTCGTAACTAGAGAGTGCAATGTAATTACTAAGAGAGAAATAAATAGAAACAGAAGCCCCTGGAACATATTTTGTCATTGAAATACTTATTTTTTTAGGGGTTTTTTTTGGTTTTTTTTTTTTTTTTTTGGAAACTAGAAATATTGAAATGCTATAATCAGACACAGAAACTTAAGAAGATGCAAGTTCTTGGATGTTTCTCCAGTGTTACATTTTATCATCCTACTTCATTGAACTAACAAAAGACATATTTAAGTCTTATGTAAAATAATGAAGTAAAGGAAATAATTTTGGAAAGGAAGACCTTTTCTACATATAGGGTAGTACTACAGTATAGATAAGAATGGGTTAAAAGAATAAATCCTTATTATCACAGTTTACAACACCATCCTAGATGCCATATGCCTCTGAGAGTCAGCAAGAGACTTTTCAGTAAAGCACATTTGTCTTTTCCAAATATCGTGGTACTTTTTCAAAAGCTCTTTTGAAGCATACAAATCAAAGGAATCCTGTGTAGTTGATACAAGAGTGAGATTGTGTATCTGAAGAAGTAAAGCTTTTCAAATCTAGCACTTGCTTTACTGGGAATTCACTTCTAATTATAAATGCAGGGTAGCTGTGGTATGAAAAAGAATATGCAAGGCAGTAGTTAATATAAGTGAAAGGGGGAAAATACATATCCAACTGTTACAGTTTCTGACCGCCGTGGCTCAGGTAAACCCCGACCAAAGAGTGAAGGTTTTGAGCTGTATAATAACTCCACTCAAAATGGATCACCTGAGAGCCCTCAGCTGCCGTGGACCGAGTACAGTGAACCAAAGAAGCTGCCAGGGGATGACAGATTAATGAAGAACAGAGCTGATCATCGCTCCAGTCCCAATGTAGCAAGTAAGTAAGATTATCTTTCTTTTAGGGGTAGATGCCTCCTCCACTAGTTTTAGAGGCTGTTGAATCCAAAAAGGGGATGATTGTTTTTGAAAATGGACTAAGTTTAAAATGCCAGCGTATTAATAACATTTGGAACAAGCCTCTTGTTAGAACTATTCAAAGGAAAAATCATAGTTATTTTGTGAATACTATTATTTTATTAAGTTATGTAAATTATTATTAACGGTCATGTAAATGCTTCCTTTAACTTTCCAACAGATCAGCCTCCAAGCCCCGGGGGAAAGAATGCTTATGCATCTGGAACTACTACCAAAATAACCTCAGTCTCTACTGGAAATCTTTGTACAGAGGTCAGAAGTGGCAAGCAAAATGCTAGCTATTAAACTTTCTTTAGCTATCAGTAGCGTCAGTGTGCTTGAGTCAAACCAGTGTCTTACTTAACTATTTGAACATAATGCTGGTACTAGTGACTGGGTGGGGGTTTTGCTCATTACAGCTGATGAAAGACTGAGACAGCTTTGAGTGATTTTATTAAATTTTATTCATAAAGTTGTCCTTGTGATTTCTTAGGTTTGTACAATATTGCATACTTGTTTTCAGACCATAAAAACATGAGTCATAACCACAATTATATTTCATACTAGACAACCTCTTCATCTCCTGTTCCAGACAAATAGCGGTCTTACGAGCCAAAAGAAAATATTTGGAAAATGCATGTTTAGAGTAATACTCCATACAGATCTGTGTGATTAGAAAATTCTATCTTGTGTTCTTTCTGCCTTTTTCAGGAACAGTCTCTGCCCCCACGACCTGAAGCTTATCCCATCCCAACACAGACCTATACTAGAGAATATTTCACGTTCCCAGCTTCAAAGTCCCAGGATCGAATGGGTCCAGCTCAGAGTCAGTGGCCAAATTATGAAGAAAAACCACAGGTCCAGGCAGAAAGTAATAATTCGATCAATTCTACAATGCAGGTGAGAAGTAATTTCTTTCACTATAAGAAAAAAAAACACAGAAAGAAACTGATTGCTTTCCACTCCCAGACTGCTGGAGACATTTTTGCAAAACAGTCAACTTCTATAATCTCTGAGCTGTTGAGGACAAACTATACCATGAGGGGGTGGGGAACAACAGTACTTTTGCCAAGATTAGCTTGGGTTCAGAAACTGTAGTCCCCCCCGCCCCCTTCCTACATAGAATTTATGTTATCGTGTTCTGCAGATCTGTTGTCTGGGGTGTTTTAATCCCCAGTTAGAGGTAATGGGGTGTAGATGGTAGTAGGGTTTGTCTTAAAAAATATTTTGTGAAAGATTTAGCAAACTAAATCTTTCACCCTTCCAAAAAGGTGTACATGGAAAAAATCTCTTTGCCTGTGGTCTGCATTGTTTAAGTGACAAAGTGAAGTATTAAAAATTAAATAAAACAGTACTTCGAGACTTGTCCAAGGTGTTCACTGAAACACATTCCCTGCCTTTGGTTTAAAAAAAAAAAATAAAAATTCAAGTTAAATCTGTTATCAAAGTGCAGGAGCTTCTTGACCTGAAATGAATTTACCCCCACTGTACCTCTATAAATTCAAAAAATAATGTTCTGCTCTTTGTAAACGAGGACTTTACTCAAATCCACACAGGAAATTAAATCCAGACCTACCAAATCCAGTCACTGGATCATCTTTTTCTCTAATCCACCAGAGACTTAAAAATGTAGAGAGAAGATGACTTTTTTTTTTTTTTTTGGTATTTCTTAATTTGTGATAAAAGCAAAGCTTTACACCAGGCTCAGTATATTTACTTTTGGAAAAGCAGTGTCATGTAAATTATCTTGAGATTGTGTCATAGAAGCAAAGTAAGGATTCATTATCGATTACTCACACATGTATCGACAAGTGAATGCAGTAAAAAGTCAATTGATTAAAAGCTTAGTGCTTTTTTTTTCCCCCAGGATTATAGATATTAAATCCTAATTATTTCAGCTGTTGAGAAAATAAGTGTTGTACCCAAAGTAGGATGGTAATTTTGAAGGAGAGCATTGCAAGTTAAATGACTGTGGCAAATAGCTATGGAAATACTTTGCAGAATTTCTGTGCTTAACTCCTTCACGTTTCATGATTTCATCTCACCTAATCTTAGCTGCATAGTTAACATCTAGGCGCTCTCTGTCAATGATGGGACAGGGGGCGGCTAGTACCTCCAGAGAATGGTTCCTACCCATTTGTCTTAATGGGATGAATTGCTGCCTGGTCATGCAGCTCTCCCCTGCTTAAGACAAGCTTAAGTGAGTAGCTTAGATGAGGTGGTTAAAACTGGTGAGATGAACCCCACCTGTTAAAGTTGTTGACAAATACTGAATCTGAGCTATGGTCTTAAGGCTGAACGCAGTGCAGAAAAGCATTTTCAAAAAGCAAAGGGCTAGAAGCTTTAGGTCCTTACAAGCATTGAAAGTGTACACAATCTTTCCCCACCATACAAAAAAAACGCTGCCATAAGCTACTGACTATGTGAAATGCCTGTTTTCTGTTCTGAAGGCATTAGCAAACTGTTTGGCTAGGTGCATCTTTACAGCAAATCTAACACAAATAGCTGTGTGTTCAGCTCTGCTGGACTAATAGAGCATAAAAAATACACTTGTTCATCTCAAAGAAGGCATTCTTTAGAGGTCATGGTTAAGGTCACTGATGGAGGAAAAAGAAAAGGAGTTTGCTTTGTTAGTCTTCTCTCAGTTGTTGATAATTGGTACATTATGTGTTCAGTGCTTAGTAGTTCCTAACATTCAAAGTATGAATATTTGCTTCAAGAAAATCATTAATAGATTTGATAAGCCTAATTTATAGTCCAGTATTCCTTTTCAGGAGGTTGTACAGTGCAGTGAGACCCTGAGCTTGAATAAAAAAAGACTTGGTGTTTGATGCACTAAAAAAGTGACAAAAGCGCAGACCAATACACCCATGCCCCAAGAGCAGGTAGAATTCGACCTGGCTGCCCCAATTCCATACCCATGAATGGCGCTATAGTAATGAGAACTTCCCGCGGGTCATCTCGCCTGTTAATGGAGGAGGGTGGGCAGAGGCTCCCTTGTTTCTCCCTCAGCAGCCTTTCTGTTTGCCTTCCCAGTAGGGAAAATGTTCAATCAAGCCAGCTGAAGCCTGAATGGCAGAGCTGGTATGCCTGAGCTGCTGTTCTGAGCTGCCAGGGCTCTCGTGCTTGCATGTGGGGGAGGGGGTGTCAGGGGTAGTCCTGAGAAATTGTGCGAGCTGGGGAGGTTTTCAGCTTAAACTCCATTTTGCATTCATCCTTCCTCCCAGTCCAGGTTTCCAGGCATTTTCAGAAGTTGCAAAGTCTTCCATCACTTGAATGAGTGAAAAAGACTTGAGGAGAATATTTTATTGTTGGTTTTGGGAAAACTTGCTGGGCATGGAAATGCTGAAATTCACTACAAGTAATTACCTTCAGTAATAAGAATGTGGTTTGTGAGCCATTTTCAAATACATTTTAAAATAGATGGACTATGAAATACATGCCTTGTTTAATTTTTTCCAGCGTATAGCTCGTTCCCAGGAGGAACTCCGAGATAAAGTTTTCCAGCCAGAGAGGAATCGTTTGGAAGTTGTTATACGGAAGGATGTAGAGTACATTGATCGAAAGTCAGACAGCGATCAGTGGATGAATTCATCTGTGGATTCCAGCACATCTAGCCAAGAACACCTGAACCATTCATCCAAACCGGTCTCACCTGGTTCTTGTCTAACTAAAAGTGGACCTGGCCGTTGGAAGACTCCAGCTACTAGCCAGACGACTCCAGTGGCCATTTCCCAGCCCATCAGAACAGATCTTCCCCCTCCACCACCGCCTCCTCCAGTGCATTATGCAGCTGAATTTGATGAACTGCAAATGGATTTGCCTCTGCCTCCACCTCCTCCTCCAAATCAGATAGGAGCACAAGCATCCTCCCAGGTAGCTGCTGCTGAGCGTAAAAAAAGAGAAGAGCATCAGAGGTGGTATGAAAAGGAAAAGGCACGTTTGGAAGAAGAACGAGAAAGGAAACGTCGTGAGCAGGAGAGAAAACTGGGCCAAATGCGTTCTCAGCCACTAATTCCTGCTCAGCCAGTGGTTCCTCCCATTTCCCTTCAACAAGCGAAATCAGAAAAACCTTCAACTTTGCAGAGGTCTCAAGAAACAGTTATTCGAGAGTTGCAGCCCCAACAGCAGCCTCGGACTATTGAACGGAGAGATCTGCAGTACATTACTATCAGCAAGGAAGAACTGTCCTCTAGTGATAGCCTCTCTCCAGATCCCTGGAAACGGGATGCTAAGGAGAAACTGGAGAAGCAGCAACAGATGCACATTGTGGACATGCTGAGTAAAGAGATCCAGGAACTTCAGAACAAGCCTGATCGTACAGCGGAAGAAAATGACCGCCTCCGCAAACTCATGCTTGAGTGGCAGTTCCAAAAGCGACTTCAAGAATCAAAGCAAAAGGATGAAGATGATGATGAAGAGGAGGATGATGATGTGGATACTATGCTCATCATGCAGCGACTGGAGGCAGAAAGAAGAGCAAGGGTAAAAGGGGATAATCCTTTCTAGACAAAAGTATTGTAAATACATATCTTGGTGGGTTTTCTGGCTTTGTCTGAGTATTTTCACATTCTTACAGGGTAATAGAGGATGAAGCTTTCTTAAATACCCTGTATTTTAAAATTGCTAACTTACAGTGGCTTCACCAGTTAAGTGATGTATTATGAAAGTATCATAGCTACCTATTATAGAAACCAAGTTGGCAGTAGAATTTACTTTTCTGGTTGTGGGGAAAGAAATTCCCTTTGGATAAAGGGATTTTACCATGTAGCTGGAGTAGGATTAGAAGGCTAAATATGGCAGGAATTTGCTTACAGGAAGGTAAGCAAAAACATTAGAAAATATGACATTCTCTAGGAGAACCAGGAACAAAATTAGCGTTAAATCCCACCCCCTCCCAATATATTTATCTCTAAGAGTTCTTATTTACAGTCTTGGACCTGAACACAGACACTGAATGCATGCTGTTTCCAGGGAACAGTGAACCGAACTGAGATTCCACCTTGCTGGTGTGCTCCGAGTGACAGCTGGGGTATAAAGCAGCTGCTACCTCTGCCTTTACCATCACCTCAGTGGGGACTCCAGCATTGCTGGGGGAAGCATTAGGTTGAGCCATGTGGTTTTGAGTGTTGTAACTAATACGCCCTGTCTAGGGCTCCAGCTCATATGTACCTGGATTTTGCATGGTGTCGAGTTTAATCAGTATCTGACATGGCTTGCTTACCTTAGCTTCAGTACTGTGAAAGCTCATAATATATGCAATAAGATAATATAACTGAATAGTATGATGAAGTTTTTATCACTCTGCCGGTGGCTGTTGTCTCTCAGAATCTGTTAATCTGTTGTTACTGAGACATAAATTCTATAGGAAAATCTGTTTTTCTTTTCTGAATAATAGCACGAATACCAAAGTTACATACCAATAGCTATGCTTTGACAGGCTTAACAACCAGCTCTGTAATATGTTGAGTGTATTCTGTTTGTTTATCTTGAAAAGTTGACTTAACTCTGTGATAAGCAATTTTTAATTCTTGAGAAATGTTTGGACATGCTTATTTTGACATTCAGAAATAGCTATCGGCTTGAGTAATATTTGAGCTCAGGATTGTTTTGGCAGCTTGATTTCCTAAACTTACCCTTCTCATGTTCGCTGCAGTCTGCATTGCTTTCCTTTTTTCTTGTGGCTAACTTTATTACTGTGTAAAACAATAGATACCTCAGACTTGGAAACTGAAGAAAGGAAAAGCTAAATATATCTTTGGCAAACAGGTTGCCTTAAAGCCCAGCATCTCTAACATGTAATTTGTAGCACATAGGCAGTTACTTATGGGTATAAAAAAAATCCATGTAAAACTGCCATTTTAACAAACGTTGTATTTAAAATTTTGCTGTAGCAAGGCTAAAAAAGCCATGTGTCATTAATAGAAAACCAGTTGTATTGCATAACATTGTATCAGTCTTCTCTGTAAATGCTGGATTTAAAATACTATTTGTGCATAAAGTTCTTCCAGCATTTTGGAACATTTTGAAACTAAAAAATAGCAGTTGTCTTGAACTGAAGTAGTGTTTGCATTTTGGTTACGTTTCACTGTCTATACTATTAGAGGTGGCCTAAGTAGCACCTCTGGAGAAATACTGCGGTTTTGAATGAGTCAAACCAATACCGATAAAAACTTTGGATTATTTGTTGTTTTCATTTCTGTATTTCAGGATTATGTCAATTCAGTTCCTCGTTCTAAAACAGCTGACTTAACAAATAAAAACAAAAGGTTTTGAAATAGCACAAGTCTAACCTATCTTTATTTTCACTGTGCATCTTTCTTTTTTTCCCCTTTCTTACTACCTGCAGCAGACTGCTGTGCCAGCAATCTCTGTTCTAGATTTGGTATGTTTGTTTCTTTCTCTTCAATATCTCTTTCCTATTTCAATTCCTGATATTAATAACCCCCCTGTATGCTTTGGATGATGATTTGGCCTCTTTGGATGTTCAAAAATCATTGTGATATAATAAGTAGTAAGTTAACTGTAAGCATGTATTTGAATGTTTCCAGATGTGGTGACTCCTTTCCTTGTGTTTCCTTTCTTTTAGATGTGTTCTGCTTGCAGGCTTGGTTGGTTTGTTTGTAGTAGTGGTCTAACATAAAACTGTGTATTTAATGTTTTGTGCAATCGTATTTATAAAATCTTACTAATCACCTTGAATGAACAGGCTGTAAGGTAGGATTTCCTCCCTTCCCTTCCCCACCCTTGCAGGTTTTAGAAGAGCTCTAGCAATGCCATTCCTTTCCAATTTGAAGTGAAATTGCCCTGAGAGCCTAGTAATACAGCATACTGTTTCAGCACATGCTGTAACCCTGTTGTTTACAGGTGTTACAGCTTTCTCATTAAAGTAAAACTGGATTGTAAACTCGGAAATTACTTCTGAACTAATATTTCCAAGTGGGTCACATAAACATGCAATTATGAAGTTACCATATAATTTCCGTTTCAATTGGTTAATACCAATCTCTTGTATCTAAAACATGATAGGCTTTCAAACTGGAGCAGTAGTTGCTGTGGCTCCAGCTAATTCTGTATTTTATTGCTCTCATTGGAAATGGGTACATGGAAAAAGAGTTCTGTAGTCTTCTAGAGAAGAAATACATCCCCTTCAAAGTGTATTTCTATATAATTAATATACCAATTTGAAAGAAAAGGTAATGCTTGCAAGTTCTGTTAGCATAATGAATTTGTGCTGCTAGAAAAAAATGTAAACATGTATGTTCAAAATATGGATTTGAATATTCAGCACTGCTTTATTTAAAAAAAAATCACCTTTTAAAATGCATAATTCAGATAACTTGGTAAGTCTATCTAAGGTGTTCGGTTTTGTATCTGTGTGGTACGTGAGCGTTAAGCAGTTGACTGCAGTGAAAGCTGTCAGCTTTCTGAATTAAAGGACAAGCCAGGAGTCATGGATTTTTCAGACTTACTATCTATCAATATTTTTTCTTACTACTACTCCTATATTTTTTTGCTTAAGCCTTGGTCCCCGGAACTGTGACTGGATAGATAAAGTACTTTGCCAAGCAGGCTGTAAACTTCTGGATCTTTCTGCAACAGGATGTTGTGAAGGCAGACTGTATCATCAGCTTTAAAAATGGATTAGACAAATTCATAGGCATCACGCCTGTAAACAGCTACTCAAAGGATTACACAAGGCTGTACCAGCTGACATCTCTAGTACCATGCTGAATGCTCGGGAAATACTAGAAGAAATAGCCCGGCTCATGTGCAGCTCTTCATGCCATGGTCAGAGATAGAATACTGCGTAGATGGATCCATGGCCTGAATCAGTCGATGGTTTATTATGTTCATAAATTTAGCTTTAAAAAAAGATGGCAAGCTAATTCTGAAGTAGATTATGTTGACTGCTATATCCAGCAAATACCTCTTTTTCCTGATTCCATCATTTTCATACTGTTCACATGACTTTCTGGGCATATTTGCATCTACCCTATGCCACTTCATATACCCAAATAATTACGTCTTTGTTTCTAGAAAAAAAAAAAATACACTTTTGAATGCTCAGTGCTTTTTATGTATGTCTAACATGAGCATTGGTGATAGTTGTTCTGCTAATTACAAGACTGATGAAAGGTATGAATACTTAATGCATGAACTGTCAACTTGGCTAGTGTCTTTTTAAATTCCCCGGGCCACTGATCTGACCCAGCTTTAGCTGTCATAAATAAATAGGTATAAATTTAAAGTTCTTCTGGAATGTCTTTTAAAGCGTTCTAAGAAGTGCTTGGAGAAATGAATTTTGTCTGCAATCTGAGACTTCCTGGGTACCTGCCAGTCCCGTGAATGCCTTAGCATTTCTGATACGGATCAGCCCATGGGCTCCTTTACGAGGAGCAATAGCCCAGAAGAAAGGTGGCCTTTTTTGCCCTCCTAGGTGGGAATAGTGCTGCAAGTGTATGTTGGCGGTAGAGTTGTGCAGCTAAGCGAACTGTTGGCAGTTTGCAGTAGAGCTGGGACAAAAAGAATTAGTGCTTTGTGCTTAGCTGCTTCTCATCGTTACAGCTGGGAGAATGCTCTTCTCCCTCACTGTGGCTGTATAGGATCAGTTGTTTCTACCTGTTAGAATATAAACACATGCTGCTTTTGAGAAATCCTGGAAGTACAGTAAATCACATGGAAACATGACTTTTTAAATTAGAGAAAAACTAATTGGGATAGAGAGGTATGGAATCTACATATTCAACCTGCGAATCTAATAGCCCTCTTACTGGAAAAGGGATGTGAAGCTAATTTTCCTTAGCAGCTTGAAAATTTGGGATGGAGTTTGAATTGAGTACTGTTGTATGCAATTACAAACACAAATGCCTGCAAGTGCTCTGGCATGCCTCGCCATCTCACCGCTCCCTGACTTGGTTTGGGAATGCTCCAAAGTAGAAACTGGTTACTAATCATAAAGAAATGAAATGTCACTCTCTTAATAGTTGCTCTATTTCTACCTTACATATAATTTTTGGCCTCTTTACTAGGTATTCTGTTTAGAATAGCCTTTGACCTGGGTACAGTTGTCTTCACAGTTATTATGGTTCAGATGTTAACAGCAGTTCCCAGGTGGGCACCCTGCCCAGTTTTCCCTTCTTTCTTTAGTTAAGCTCACAAGAAAATAAGACAAACCAGTCTTACTTCCCCTTTGATTTAGTTTAACATATTTTCTTGTTTAAGCGCATTTGAATAGGAATATTTGCTACAAAGCAAAAAGGCTTCCATTCCGTAACCTGGGATCGGTAACTGCCATGTTCAGAGTTTTTCTCTAAACGCAGTTGGGACAGAGTCAAGGAGTTTTCCTGTATTTTTTCACGG
>VYXH01000158.1:362483-405818 GCA_013397275.1 Burhinus bistriatus | reverse complement strand
CTTTTTTTTTTTTTTTTAAGGGATTTTAGGGGAACCAATGTAACAAAGCGTACTCTTAACAGCTGGAAATTATATTGATTTATCTGTAGTATAGCATTTTCTACTGAATGAGTTCTTTTTAGATGCAGGTACTCAGGTTATATTTATTTTGACCCATCTTACCCACGAGTGATGAAAAAATTAAAGAGGTGTCTCTGTTAGTTACAGGATGAAGAACGCAGACGGCAGCAACAGTTGGAAGAAATGCGCAAACGAGAAGCAGAAGACAGGGCCAGGCAGGAAGAAGAGCGCCGACAGCAAGAGGAGGAGCGGACCAGAAGAGAGGCTGAAGAAAAGGTTGTGGTCTCCTGAGTGCTGCAGGGGCTCTTACAGACCTCTTGTCTTTAGCCTGGCCAGTAACAGCTCCGTGTTGGGTCAGCGGGGGTTAAAAACAGGCTAGCCCTAGCGATAAGGGTCATGGCCCAGGGCTTGAGTTTATCCAATATAAAACAAAAAGTAATTAAACAAATAACCCATTTGTGGTGGCTGGAGTTGACTGGCATTGCGGAATTAGTACCATAGGCTTACCGGCTGAAGGTTTTTAGCAGTGGTAAGGGCTTGCCTTCAGAGCCTCTTCTGAAAGTTATGGCAGAAATCAGTTGCCTCCTGGTTTCCTTCAGTCCCCAACATGACTTGCCTACATTCTTTATTATAATGACTGATTATTGGTGTTGGGTTTTGCTGTGTCTGAGAGACGGCACTTAAAATATTTTTGCAGTAATTGTTTTACACCATTACAGAGAGAGAAATATGAAATACAGTGGAGTGGAGATGAGTACTTCATATTTATTGTCTTTTATGTTTGGACTATGGGAGGAAAAGGAATTGGTTTCTAGAAAGGAAGAAAATAATTTCAGCAGACAAGTCACTGTGCAATCAAACAGATTCTAAAAATTCAGGCTGCTAGGTTCCTTCAGAACATTATACATGAATTTGAGAAGCTTTCTTGTTCAAAACTGGAAGACGAAGGACCTCATTTGACTCTGGCATGTTTGTTAAGACTCTCTTCTTCCTAGACAAAGAACGGTTACTTTGTTCAGATTGAAGACTTGCCTGTTAGTAACACTGACTTCAGAATGAAGGAAGGTGGCTAGCTTTTAATGTTGAGAGAAATTTCATCTTGGAAGATTGAGCAAATACATTTAAAAAAAAACCAAAAAACAAAACAACCCTTTAGCTGTATTCACTTTGTTAATTTGTTTTGTTACATTGTTTTTGAGCTTTGTTAGACTATTTTCCATAAGCGCAATGGGTTGATGAGTAGAAGAAAGCTAAGCTGGGGCTGGTGATAGGTGAGAGGTGAGGAAGGTGTATCTGGACTGAGGAAAGTATTTAAAAATATACTGTAGAAAGTTTAAAAACAAACAAACAAGAAAAAAGCAACCAAAAAAAACAACCAAGGCTTTCTTAATTTCTCAAAATGATGCAGCTAAATGACATGTGGATCACACATGGTTTTAGAGAGTAGTACAAGGACATGAGTTTCAAGTCTTTGCTCTAGATGAACAAGATCAGAGTTTTGGGTTTTTTTTTTAGGATAATTGACTCACGGTGTTGAGCAGATAAGGTGGATTTTTTTTAAACACATGGATTAAAAACAGAAAGGATGGTTGTTCAAAATGTCATATATTCCCTGCAGAAGTTATATTATGCTTAGACAAAAGGGGTTTTTGTAATATATGGCTTCCAAATACACGTTTTCATTCATTATCAAACAAACTATTGAATAGACTCTTGTATTAATTTACAATGTGGCTTAGACAAGAGCTGAACAGATTAAATGCTATTTAGTTTAAAAACAGTAAAAATCTTTTAAACTGAAAAAGTACATAGAAGATATTTCATGGCCTTTTAAATGGTAAATAGCCTCATATAAATGCCATTAGCGTTTTTTTAATTTGTTTTTTAGAAATGTTTTTTAAAAACAGTTATTTGATGTCTGCTTTATAAAAGTTCTTTGTAATTTGATTGCTATATGAAAGTATTTTTCCTGGTATTCATACTAGAAGCTTTGTTAGGAGTCATCTATTCCAAGGCTCTGTTGATTAATTTGCATTGTATAAGCAAGCAGCAAAATTACAAAGTTCCTTTTTTAAGATGGTAGTTATTTTAGTTATTTCCCTCTCCCACAGATTCTTTACAGCTTTAGTAAATCTAGCCCTTACTAACTGCGGTTACATTTTGAGTAATAAATGTTGGAATCACCCTTAGTTCACACAGGCAGCTGCCTTAGTTACCAGAGGCAGTGGTAAACCTGGAAATAACAGCAACGCTGTCTTACAGGATGACTGCCATTTTTTTCATAGTAGTAAATATTCTTTGTATGAGTCTGTATAGATGCCCTGCTTATTGCTAGAAAAGGAGGCACAAAAAGATGTTTCTAGCTCAGTGATGGAAAACTTAAATCTCTCTCAGATTGAAACGTCTGTCTTTCTGACCACTGTGTTTCTGTTTCCTCTGGACTTACAGAGGCGACAGGAAGAGGAGTATTACAGTCGCTTAGAAGCTGAAAGGCGCAGGCAGCACGATGAAGCAGAACGAAGATTACTGGAACCTGATGAGCCTGGTCTGTACAGACCTCCGCTTCCACGGGAATATGAACTCCCATCCCCAACCCCTTCATCTAACGCTCCTCCTCCCCCACCTCAGCGAAACACCTCTTACCTCAAAACACAGGTCCTCTCCCCTGACACGATTTATACTGCCAAGTTTGTTGCATACAATGATGATGATGAGGAGGAGGAGGATTCCAATCTAGCAGGTCAGGATAAGTACTCCAGCACAAGAAAATCTTATGGTGACTTACCTCCTGCCACCCTTAAGCCACAGCAGCCCTCCCGCCAGCCTCGCCCAGTTTCAGATGGCCTCTTTCTTTCCAACTCATTCCAGTCATCTCCAGTCAATGCCAACAGTACTGCTGCCAAAAAAAGCCTGCCCCCACCCCCACCAAACAAACTGAGTTTCATCTATGCCAGCAGCTCTAAAGGTAGACACCATGAAATCAATCGTCTCTACAGAACTATCCTCATGTCTTCAACTCTGGTGCTGTAGATTGAATCACTTACTTTGTGATTTACTTTTTTCCCCACTTAATCACTATTTTAACTATGGTGATCTAACTTAAATTCTGATATTAATAGGAATCTTCCAATTTTTAATGGTTCTGATTTCTCAAATTTCCTTGTTCCTTACCCAAACTCTTCAAAAGCAAAAATTCCATCTTTCACACAATGAATCAGAAATTATTTTAACTGTTACTCAACCAATTCAAAGTACTGTTGGTTTTGGCTTTCACTCTGTATCTTTCAGTGATTTGTTTTGTACGACTGACCACTGGTTACTCAGGGCATCTGGAAGTGCACCTTTCTTGAACAGAGGAAACCTTTTCTAATGGGTTTATGGACAGAGCTTATCTTCTGCTTTCGTTATTGGTACCAGGGTTCTATCTTTTAATAGTGTGTGCAAATGGCTTTAAAATGACCTTTATAGACGTAGTTCTCAAATATACAAACACCAAGAGACCTACAGGACATGCAGTTCGTTTAATGTATTAGGCACCATACCTTTACTTCTGGTGTGTAGGTGCAGATTTCTTGCAAAGAGTGACAAAAAAATATAAATTTCATCTTCGTGCTTTTTGCCTTACTCCTTCCCTTTCCTTCTACACCCATGTATTTGTCTTCTCATTTTGGTTCTTTTATAACTCCAAGTGGGCAACCATGATGGAGTTTAATTTGAAGTAGAGCTCTAGCTGCTAGTAACTTCAACACCGTATTTTATCTGCAGAGTACTAGTTCAGCTGTACTCATGAATTCAAAGCTGATTCAGTCCAAAGTTCCATGCTAATTTTTTTTAAACTGCTGCCGTATAGGAGGAATCTTACATACTTTACTCTTTGAGTATGCATCTGTGTAGATCTCACTCTAATAAATTTGCAGTTTATTAATACAAAATTTTGTCTTTAAATAGCAGCATCTGCCAGCGCTTCCCCTACATTTGTTTTCTTCTTCTGTATTCTTCTGAACGGAATGGTGACCATGACATTCTCCTAGTTCATTCTTTTGACTTGAGTTGGAAGTCAACAAATGCCTGACAACCAACTCCAGCTGATCAGATCATCCTTCTAAAATGCAAAAGGTAGCACGTCACCTGAGATAGCAAGGGAAAGTGTTTATGCTGGCTTCTAGCCAAATGGCTAACTTGTTTACTGGTTTCAAGTCTCAGTGACAAATGTGGAAGCCTGTGATATGTCACATCCCATATCACCGTTCAGGCCACTTCACGAAATAGGAAAATCACTTACTTTCTTTAATCAGAGGCATGGTGTGCCCCAGTCATACGGTGCATACGAGCCTCAGAATAGATTCCATCTATCAGAAGCGCTTCTAATCCAGCTGCAGTAGTGTATGAATCTGATTTAGGATATGTATGAGGCTATACAGGTACACGATACTCTGGGCTTCCTGACTGTGTCCTTTTCAATTAAGGCTCAAGTCATCATTTTTCAGTAAGGCATCCTTTCCTTTGCAGGGCAAGTTAGCTTCTGCTACAGTTAGACTGCTGCTGGTGCCAAAGAGCAACTCCGCACAGCATTGTGTAGTTTTAATATTGCTGAAGGGACAGTAGTGTACCTCAGTTATAATTACTGTCCAACTGATACAGTTGATGCTTAGCAGTTTCACTGTTTGGGGTCAGTACAGCACCCAAGTTGCATAAAAAGTATCCACACTGATACTCGTTTAAAGGAAACAAACACAACTGTTTATTTACCCTGGTGTTGCCTGTGAGATCTCGTGATGTAGTTAGTCCCTATGGACCCTGCAAGCCCATCTGTCACTCTTGTCTGGCTCTGTCGTAGGCTCCAAATCTTAAAGGAAGGTGAAGGAAAGTTTTAGCTTTTCAGTACGTTGTCATTAGACTGGAGTTTAAGTAGGCACACTGTACACTACCTGGTATGTGCTACCATTACAATGCAAATAATTCTGTTATGCCTACCTACCATGCATGTGAGCCCACTGATAAACCCACAACCAGTGAATCCAAATCACAGTTTTGTATCAGAAGGACTCTAGCTTTTGAGCACCTTATATCACACAGAATTAATAAGTTAAAATAAGATTAAAGAAAGACAGGAATTGTGTGGAAAAGATTCGCTTTAAATGCTATGACTATCTATGTTGTCAGCTTGCTTTTAGGAATATTCTGAAATGGCAGGCTTCTGACATGAAACTTTTGTACTGTATGTCTGTACTGAATTTTTGTTCTTTCAAAGGACTTTCTTTTTCTAGAAATTCCTATTTGAAACTGACTATAATAGTGTGAAATGTGCCTTCCATCATAACACGCAGGCTTCCAAACGCCCTTGCTTCCTTTCCTTATTTGGCACTTTGAAGGCTGTACATGTAATGAATTAAATGACTCTAGAACCATCAGTCAGTAGTTGTCACCAGCCCTCTTCCTGCCTCCCATCATCAACAACCCAGAATGCCATTTCATATGTAATTGCATTTCCCAGTCCTGCTTTCTGTTAATTTTAATGGAAAAATGAATCTCAGGAAAGTGAAACATTCAGCGATATTTTTTGTGTGTGCGTGTTTGTTTTTCCTGGAAAACAATCAGAAGGACAATCTACAAAGATTTGTTAGGGTTTTGGTAACAATTAAGGAATATTGTAGTATGATGCTTCGCCTTTAATAACCTAATTCATAAACCATACAACTAATTCTGAATACTCTTATTTCATAATTTTTAAAATAGCCATGAGAACAGGTTAACTTCACCTGATTGCTCAAGCTTCTATGAAGACTGCCTGCGTAACGTACAAAGCCGTTTGCACAAAATGCAGAATTCACTGTGCAGTTTACCATCTCCCATCTCGCTGACTCTGTTACATTACTGTCCTTTACAGCTCTCTTCTGTTCTCAATGTTAACTCTAGTAAACCACGCTTCTGCAAATTTTGCTTTCGTACCTTCTTCCACTGGGTCTCTTAAGACCGTTGGGTCTGTAAACTAACCAAGAAAAAAAGACAACACCCAAATCAAAACTACTGTCCTAAAGCAGGTGAAAGTGCAAACCACAGCATGTGGATCCAGACTTTTCAGAGCAGGGAAGGTGGGACTTGTATGCATGTAAGATTCATGTCAGAAAGGCGGGGGGGGATGGGGTGGAAATCTTCATATGCCTAGCAAACCTGGTATGATTTGGTCTGCTACAAACTTTTGGTGGAAAAAATTTAGCCTGCAACATGCGAGCTAAGTTTGCTTGTGTGTTCCGGCCCCCTATGTCTCTTTTATTGAATATTTATGAGAAGTTACATATACCAGTGGAAGAAGCAAACATTTCCTTCTATACCAAAGAAGGTTCACAAGACATAACATGTACAATATGGAGACCAGAACTGTCTGAAGACAAATCTGAGTACTGTGCTGAAACGTTTACTCTTTTCCTGACAGTTACTAAGATAATATAGTCTTAAATATAGATTAAATTATTGAACTTTTGGATTGGAAAGAAAAGGTTTTGTCTTGTGGCCTTTAGAATGAATTAATATAATGTGTAAAACCTGTGTGTTACATCAACTTAAACTAAAGGTGCAGTGCTGCAAGATACTTGCTTGAAATTTAAATTTAAGGGCTGTGGGGGGAGGGAGCATTTTCTGAGTGATACTGTTTACTTAATCAGACTAAACAGAGACCAAAATTCTGACTCTAGCGAATCGCAAAGATGGTATATACTAATTTTAGCTTACTTCTGGCCTTGTAAAGAGAGCAGCTGCAGCTAACTTATTTCCTGTGGAGCTCATTACAGGATAATGAAGTGTGTTGCTCTTTCCATCAATCTCCTTGAACAACTTCTAATGTCTGTCTTACAGTAAGCCGTAATAAGATAAAGACCATGATTTGATATGTAATGGGTAATCTTAAACAAAATGTGTTCTGACTCAAAATTAGAAATAAAAAAATTGCAGCTCTTTTGACAGGGGGTGGAATTTAGTAGTACTGGTATTAAATATTACACAGGTCAGATGACCCTCTAAATTTATTTCCAGTTCTAGTTTGAGTTTATTTCTTGAAAGAAGCACTGCACCTTTTTGAAGAAATACAATATAAAACTTTTGTGTTGTAACTGCTGTCCTTCAACTTACTTTTTCTTTTGCATAAGGAATAAATTCATACACTGGATCTGCAGGAGCAGCTGTTGGGGCCCATGAAGTTTATCGGGATCCAAGAGACAAAAGATCTAAAAGGTGACGTGCAGGAGTCCATTCACTTTTATACACCTGACTTGGCTGACTTCTGCAATATTTTCTGTTGTTGTTGTAATTCTGTGGGCTATTCAAGAGTTCTGCAGTTGGCTCTGAAGTATCTTGGGTTACTATAAAATACAACTAAGTTCTCCACAAGTCTTTAGGTGACTTGAAGTACTACTTCACAGCAGCAAATTTCAGCGCTACAACTGAATAAACTCAGTAAATCATTGTAAATTAGCAGCTTCACCTGTTTTAGGTGTATTTATAAATCTGAACAGTACCTCTCAAGTGGGATTCTTCCCAAGTTTGTAATCTAAATAAAAAATAGGTGCTCTCTCTTATATGTGAGTGGCAAGCTTTACTGTGTAGTGTACTGAAGATGTGGCTGGGCTTGGCTAGGATTCTGTCCAAACTGATAGGCCAGTTCCTGCATTTTAAAATGTAGTTAATGTTTCAGTGGAGCATGCAGAGCAGAGACCTGTTGGAGCTCAAAGTGAAACCTCTTCTGGTCAAGAAATTGAAAAATATATTAAAGCTTTATTATATGAGGGTTAATAACATATGTAAAATATTGTTACAGCTAAGAATGATTTGAGATCTTCACTGCGGTGGTCAGAAACACATAATGCAAAAATTGGTTTGCTATAAGGGTAAAAGATAAGTGCAAGAGCTTAGGCAAGGATTGCACTTGGAAGCTTTGCCAGTATAGAATGAAATACTGAGGTGTTGCAGCCGCTACAGCATACCTCAGTACTAGTAGCTTTGTTTACGAAGACATAAAAGCTTTGTATTCCAGTGCTTTGTCCTAGACACGTGCCACCACAGAAAGGCTTGCTGGTTTAGCCATAACAGCAATGCTGTGCTAATATAGACAGAACCGTACTTTACACCTGCACTTCACTTTGAAAATTGGCAAGCAGTTTCATTCATGTTAATGTGCCAGACATGGCTCATAAGCCATTAATTTGTCAAAGTGAGAGTGCAATGTCAGAATTAAAGGTACGTGTGGGCAACAAAACCTTGCAGAACACTAAATGGAGAATCTTTTGCTGTAGTCAAAAAAGCTGTCAGTCAATACATGTCACTGAGAATTATCATATTTAAGGATATTGTAGATAAGAATTTTAACAAAGACTTTTTTTTCCCCTTTCCAGTCAAGATACAGATTTACCTGGAGCACCAGAAAACTTGACGTTCAGGGAACGCCAACGACTTTTTTCACAGGGTCAGGATGTCTCCAATAAAGTAAAAGCTTCTAGGAAATTAATGGAACTGGAAAACGAGTTGAACACAAAATAAGATTAAAGCACCTTATCAGATATAACTGAAGATCTCTAAATTGAGGGATTGAGATGGGGGGCACACTACTAATGAACAGAAAATGAACGTCTTCTGAAAGGAGTGACTTTGATTCCTCTATATCTAAGACTGTTAATTAAGATTTAGAGATGTTGCAATAGCAAAACTGATTACTTTGCCAGGAGCTTGTGGTTTATACAATGAAAGCACTGTAAAATTTTAAAGATATGAATCACGTGAAGGTAACTTTTTTTTTTTCGTTCTGTTTTGGGGGTTAAGTTCTTGTGCACCAGACCAAGTAGCACTTGTCAAAGATAAGTTCTGTTTCCTGGTGTTTTACAGACACACTTTTGTTTTAGCTGCTGAGCAGAGAGAGTGAGAATAGCTTGAACTGCCTAAACTAAACTGTGCACTAGAAATTAATATTTTAGGTTGTTTGATAAGAAGCCAATATCTGGGCCACCTTAAATAAGACTTTATATGCAACTTTGACGTACTGTATGGTGTTCATACAATGACCAGCATATCGATACAGATGTTACCATTACTTAGTACTGGAATAACAGACACTCTGTAGGCAGAACCTTGGAATAAAAACAATTCTAGTCCTACGTATTTGTTGGGTCTAAAATGGTTGCCTAAGAATGTATCTGTAGTTACGGAAAAGTCTGTATGTTGATGCATTCCCACTACATGTGCTTCAGACTTTCAAAAATGTGACGATAAAACCTTTGGATAATTGCTTTACTAACAATTACATAAGCAATAGATAGTAGGCTACATTAGTGGCCCTTCATCAGCTAGGGCCAAAATGTTAGTAATGTATTAAAGGCGAGTAATGATTCCAGTTCCAAGGTAAGCAAAACAGGTATGTATGTTTTCTGAGAAAGTAGATTAAAAGTTAGTAGGCAGTTAGGCTGTTCATAAGGTTGTTAACAGACCTGGGGGGCTGGCAACGAACCATCTCTGCTCACGCTGAGGCAGCAGCGATAGCGAGCTCTTCTTTAGTCTAGCTGGCTTTACTGACATCCTGTTACTGTTGTACTGAAAATCTTTTTGGCAGTTCAAGCTATTTTTTCACACTGTAATAGCCTTATTTAATTTTAAATTGTTAATCTTTTTCCTCCCACTATTTCTTCAGCTATGCGTATGTGGCTGATGATATTGGGAATAAGGACCTCATCAGAGTTTTTTTTCATTGTGTGATGTTAAGACAATATATATTGTGATTCCAAACAAATTTTCTATTTGAAAAAGCCCTTTACTGGCTTTAGATGATTTTTTTTTTTTCCTGTATCATATTGTTCTCTTATAAATATATATTTAGGGAATTGTGCACACTTCCAAATACAAAGGGGTAGACTTTCACTGCCTTAGGAAAGAAATCACTTTTAATAAGAGTTGTATGATAAATAAATGCAAGTTAATGAAAATTGGAGTGTAAATATTTTTTACGTATTTCAGGTTTCTTATTTGAAAGTGTGCTTTTACCGTTTCACCTGTTAAATATGAAGTAGAAGATTAAACTGGTTCAAAGTGTTAATGAAGGATCTGCATGCTTGCTATATCTGTTAATCAGGAAAAGCAAGCCTCTCCCAATTTATCTTGAGAACACTAGCAGCCTTACAGTGACAAATTTTTCTTAAGGAAAAAAACTTATGCTGTGGCTGAATTACTGTTGCTGCTAGAATCTGAAAAAGGCTTAGCAAAAAAATACCTATAACCTTCAGTCGAGTGGATTTGGCCGCTATTGGGCATTCGGGTCAAGTGTGAATATGTGTAAAAGTGCTTTTCATATTTGTCTGTGCATTATTATGAAAAACATCAAAACTGCTGTAGTTTCCCATTTCTACTGTATTTCACTTGCAACCTATTTTTAATAAAGTTTGTATTGTATTTAACTTTGCATTAAATGTTTTTTGTACTGTTTGTTATGTGATTCTGCATTCATAACAGCGCTATCATAAACCAGCGGGGCTCCTGTTCATGTTTTGCCTTACCCATCCTTTTGAAATATATTTACAAGTCAAGTCAGTGTATCTCATAATGGATAGAGGAAAGCCTCAAATTAATTTTATGTGGAGAATCAACAAAGGAGGCTGATTCTCGATGATCAAAGAGGATGATTTCTTGGCCTAATGTTCAGTATCTGTAGCACTGACTTGAAAGAAGTGATTTGTACAGCTTAACCAGCAACTTATGAAATGGTAAATACTGGTGGGGTCAATTACGCAGGCTAGTCATACCGTATTTGTATCCTCCTCAAGTGCAAAGTTGTCGTTCTAACAGTGAAGAGGAACCTGGAATGCAGCTTCTTTTGGAAAAGTAAATGGTATTATAACCAGAGTCTCAATTCTGATTGCTGTGGTTAAAAAGTCATTTGATCTCTTTATTTTGAACAAAAAGACAGGATAACTTTTTGTCAAATCTCTGAAAAAAATCATTTTGGCTGCCCTGGAAGTTTGAAAGGGTGGACTCAAATTCAGTTTGTAGTTCTGAATGAAGGTTGAGCTAAAGGATTTGGGAATGGTGGTGCTCCTTTTTTGTCATTGGATAAGTAAGATTAGATGACTTGACTCTTGATGGGAGACTTCAGTTTCAGCTCTGCCTGGGGAGCGTGGGGGAGGGAACCAGGCCCCAGTGAAGTGCTGTAGATGCCTTCTGCTGTAGCTGAACATCCATTGGAGCTGGGACTGAGAGCCACCTATGTCTCTTCCCAGGTAAGTACCTTAATCTCTTGAGTTGTGGGGTCTACGCTCTGTAATTTTCAAAATCACTAATGAGGACATTCCGGATTTTAGTATGAGGGGGTGTGTGTATAAAGGCAGGGAAGAAGCTAAAGGAACCACAGAAAACCAGATGTGCTATGTAGTAGGTTGCAAGGAAGTGACTGCCAGGACCTGAAGGCACAGCTGAGGGGAATCTTTTGTCCATGTTTTGAGTCTGTAGCTTTTGACTCCTGAGAACAGCTTGAAGAAAAAGGACTTGGAATATAGAATGTGTAGTAGTCTAGAAAAAAAAGGAAACAATCCATTGTCCTTCGGTATGGAAGTCCCTCAGTCTAAGCAAGAGCAAAGAACTGGTACAAGCAAAAAGGGATTTATTTGATGAGACTATAGTTGTTGCAGCTGTGAAGTGTGTCATAGAAACACTTATTTCCAGACTAAAGTAGTCCAGGGGTTGCGGGGGAGGAACTGTGTGATATGCAACAGTGGTAACGCATTTTCAGTGGGAAAACAAGTTTTGAGCTATGCCTTGCGCAGTTCAGGTCGGGTTTGCTAAGTGAGCACGGTAGTGCTCACTGCTTTGCTTTAGGGGCATGAGTTCATCCTTAGTAGCATAGCTCTAGGTATTTTAATTGATGATGACCCTTATGATAACAACTGTGAAATTACATTTGCATATGCAGCCAGGTGTGCTACTCCCAGCAAAGACTCTTTAATTATTTTAAACATCTCTCAAATTCTCCCTCCTGCACCTATCATCCATATACANAGGACAGAGAACTACTGGAGAGGGTACAGCAGAGGGCTACAAAGATGATTAGGGGACTGGAACATCTCTCTGATGAGGAAAGGCTGAGGGACTTGGGTCTTTTTAGTCTGGAGAAGGCTGAGGGGCGATCTCATCAATACCTATAAATACGTAAAGGGAGGGTGCTGGGAGAAAGGGGACCAGTCTTTTTTCAGTAGTGCCCAGTGATAGGACAAGAGGTAATGGGCACAAACTTGAACATGGGAAGTTCCATCTAAACATGAGGAGGACCTTCTTTACTTTGAGGGTGGCAGAGCACTGGAACAGGCTGCCCAGAGCGGTGGTGGAGTCTCTGACTTCAGACATTCAAAACCCACCTGGACGCCATCCTGTGCAACCTGCTGTAGGTGTCCCTGCTCTGGCAGGGGGGTTGGACTAGATGATCTCCAGAGGTCCCTTCCAACCCGGTGATTCTGTCATACACTGCTTTTCAACTGTTTTTATGTACTGTTTGTACTACAGTCTTGCTGGTAATTGAGGAAGTCAGGGAAATTAAGAAATTGACAAAGTCCATAGCATATGTCCTGTTTACTGAAATAATAAACTATACTTGATCATATAGATTACTGTTTGTAGGTCAAGCAATGAGCACACAAGCAGCAGAATAAATCCAGAGGTTCTTTACCTCCTAATTCAATTAGATAACCTGAGAAATCATAACAACATTAACAATGATAAAAAAATTAGCTTCACCAAGAATAGTCTTAAAACACGTCGTAACTCATGTATTTAATAATAATGGGAAAAAAATTGGCTCTTCCTCCTGTTTTGTCAAATGATACTGCTGTCTCAAATGGTGAGTTAGTGCCTGTGTGGCCCAGAAGGCAAAGCTTCGCAGATTAAAAATCTGGAGTCAGCTGACTTCTTTCCCAGCTGTAATGGCAGGTAAACTCCATAAGCAGACCAAAGTGCAATACACCTGCTCGGAGAACCTCCATTTATTCTTAGTAACAAGTTCAAAACTGACCTACAGTTACTGAAGCAAATATCTTGCTAAAAATGTGGAAATACTTGCAGCTTCACTGACTAATGGTTCAGGAGGTTCAAATGGTAGGCTCCATGCAACACAGCCATCTCAAGTTACTGTCTGCCGAGTGTGGCGGATGTGCTTTCATACTGGCAGCAGAAAATACGAAGGTGTACAGCAGTGAACCTCTCCATGTTTGGCACAAGAGGGATAGCAACCTTCTCTTGGTATTTCTCCCAAGTGCTTTTCTGCCCATTTTGTTTCTTGTTACTGCATTTGGGAATGCTGTAATGGACAACTCGTATCAGAGTGTTGAAGCTGGGACCTCATTGGTCTTGTTGGTTCCACTACTGGGGTAATGTGAAATGCATCAAAATTATTTAAGACAATGCTTACTTAGTAGTACCTTAAGATTTATAATCCACCATGGTATTTCACTGATGCTAAAATTAATAGAGGAAAATGTGGATTTAGGGAATTCTGTTAAATTTCTGTTCCCCAGAATAATCTGTTCCTCAGAATGATCTGTAATAAGGCAGGGCTTCACATTTGCAGGGGGAAGACAGGATCAAGTTGCTAGAAGTTTGGGGGGGGAAAAAATGAGATTCTTCAAAGAATCGGTGTAGAAAGGGCACGCTAGAATACAGCCTTGCAGTATTTCCAGAAGACAACTGGATTTTCTATTTCTTTTGTGCCTAGATTGCACTAACAGACTGTTTTGATCCTTGCCCATCAAGGAACTTCTCCTGATCTTTGGAAACAGAAGGAAGATCCCAAAAGAGAATTACTGCTGTTATGGCGAGTCACAGATCATATTGTGACCCTTTTTTTTTTTTTTGATACAGGTGGGACTGAGTTTTCAGTACTATCCAACTTTCAGGTGTGAATAGAGAAATAACTAAATAAAAGTAGTCCAGGAGTTTTAGGTTACTAGTTCAAAGTCAGAGTGATAGTAAATTAAGTCTTTTCTGTTACGGCCTACAGAAACCACATTCTTAATCTCATTCATAGTGGGTAAAACTCACAGTAGAGACCTGGGCTAAGGGAAGTTATATATGGCCCATATGGCATTCATAGAATAGTCTGGGTTGGAAGGGACCTTTAAAGGTTATGTAGTCCAACAACTAGATCAAGTTGCTCAGAGCCCTGTCCAACCTGACCTTGAATGTTTCCAGGGATGGGGCGTCCACCTCTCTGAGAAACCTGTTCCAGTGTTTCACCACTCTCATCGTAAAAAATTTCTTCCTTATATCTAGTCTAAATCTACTCTCTTTTAGTTTAAAGTCATTACCCCTTGTCCTGTTGCAACAAGCCCTGCTAAAAAGTTCTTTTCTCTTCTCCAGGCTGAACAACCCCAACTCTCTCAGCCTGTCCTCACAGGAGAGGTGTTCCAGCCCTCTGATCATTTTTGTGGCCCTCCTCTGGACCCACTCCAACAGGTCCATGTCTCTCCTGTGCTGAGGGCTCCAGAGCACAATGCAGTACTCCAGGTGGGGTCTCACTAGAGCGGAGTAGATAAACCATTGCACTTCAGAGATGATCCTTCCGAGATGAAGATGAGTTATGCTGGAAAATAACATTGTTCTGACTTGATTGCAGCTGCAGGATAATCATTACATACAAAAATCACAGCTCAGTGTCAAGAATTGAGTCATACCCCCCCAAGCTACTAAAATATTCTCCCCAAAATAGCCGCTGATGATAAAATCTTGTCTGCCTTACTTAGTGCCAACGTCTCTTGACAACCTCAGTATTGCAGTACTTTGGAACTCTCTTTGCTTGGCCTAAATCCATTTGTCAGTTTTCATTTTTCCACTAATGCAGAACTAGTTGCAAGGATGCACTGCTCAGGGGCTTCCAGTCAGTTTGTTTTTTTTAAAAACTGAGGCTAGAGTTTATGGAAGGAAGTTGCAGTATCACAGAAGACAGTTGACAGAGCTGCACAGAGATGTTTGGTTTGGTCTGTGAGAGATGGGCTGCATCTGGGTTCCTCTGATTAGAACTGCTATCCTTTTGTGCCAAACATGGAGAGATTCACTGCTGTATGCCTTTAGATTTTCTACTGTCCGTATGAGAGCACATTCGCCATGTTCAGTAGACAGTAACTTGAGACTGCTGTTTTGCAGAACTGGATTCCTCTGTAATTATGATGTTGGCTTCAGTCTCTCAAAAAAAAAACCCCAACAAAGAACAACAAAAAAACCTGTAGTGCAAAAATAGTGTTATTTTCCACTTCCAAGAAACTGACATGTTTGTATCTGGCATAACTTTCGCATTTAGTAGCCAAATAGCATTCAGACTGCTTTCAAGATAGTGTTAATATTTCAGTGTAATACAGTAAAGCACTAAGTAGCATTACTAACGTATGTCACATTGGCCTCAGAAATGTTAGTATGAGGCCCTCTGCCATACTGTCAATGAATAGCTCCTGTCTTGGGCAGCCTCTTAGGACTCCCACACCAGCTAGACCCTGCAGGCTTTGTCCATCTCCTAAGACTAGCCCTAGACACTGGCTTTGTTCACAGAGTTACTTAATAGTTGCAGTTGGAAGGGACCTCTGCGTATCACCTAGCCCAGGGTCAAATCAAGGTCAGCTACAGCCAGTTGCCTAGGGCTGTGTCTAGTCGCATTTTGAGTTACCTCCAAGGCTGGAGACTCCACAGCCACTCTGGGCAATCTGTGCCACTATTTGACTACCCTCACACCAAAAAAAAAAAAAAATTAAAAAAAAATCTAGGTTTAGAGGGAGTTTCATGTGTCTCAGTTTGTGCCTGTTGCCTCTTGTCCAGTCATTGGGCACCATGGAGGAGTCTGGTTCTGTCTTCTTTATGGTCTCCCATCAGGCATTTATACATATTGATCTGATCCCCCTCCGCCCTCTTTCCTCCATGCTGAACAACCCCCAGCACCCTCTGTACAACAGATGTTCCTATCCCTTAATCTTCTTTGTGGCCTTTGCAGCCTTAGACCAACTGCTCCGGGGAGAAATCCTGTAGCCGGTATGGGAGCTCCAGGCGCCGCCCTCCTCCTCGCCCTGAACCCGAACGCGGGGCCAGTTCCCCCTGGCCCCAGGCACGGGTGCTCTGAGGAGACATCCTTCCGTAGCCTCGGGAGCTCCAGGCTTCCCTCCTCTCCCTGCACTCCCCACCCTAATCCTTGGCCTCGGCCTCTGAGGTCACTTACGCCGAGCGACGCGGCGGATAAAGGCGCACCACCGCCGGCCGCCAGCCCCTATTTATAGCACNGAGGGGGCCGGCCCGCCCTGGCGGCGGGCAGCGCCTCGGCCGGCTGAGGGCGGCCATACGGCCCGCTCCGCCCTCCGCTTTCCTGCCCCTTGGGTGTCAAAGTGTATTTCTAGACTTAAAACAGAGGCGAGAATCCTAAATACAGCAGCCTCCCGGTACTTCGAGGCCAGGCTGGATGAGGCTTTGAGCAACCAGGTCTAGTGGGAGGGGTCCTGGCCCATGGCAGCGTGGTTGGAACTAGACGATCTTTAAGGTCCCTTCCAACCTAAACCTTTCCGTGATTCTGTGATTGTACTTACAGGGAGCCTACAGGAAAGATAGAGGGGGACTCTGTCAGGGAGTGTGGTGAAAGGATGAGGGGTAACAGTTTTAAACTGGAAGAGGGTAGATTTAGATTAGATACTAGGAAGAAGTTTTTCACTCTGAGGGTGGTGAGGCACTGGAACAGGTTGCCCAGGGAAGTTGTGGAGGCCCCATCCCTGGAAGTGTTCAAGGCCAGGTTGGATGGGGCTTTGAGCAACCAGGTCTACTGGGAGGTGTCCCTGCCCATGGCAGGGGGGGTGGAACTAGATGATCTTTAAGGTCCCTTCCAACCTAAACCATTCTATGAATCTATGACTTGGNTAGCGGTGGTGCGCGGGCTGAGCCAGGCCCTGCTCTTCCTCGGCGCGGGAAGCGGGGAGGACCATGCGGCCGCAGAGCGGGGTCGACCCGGGCTCGGTGTGGGCTCAGCGCCTNAACCATTCTATGAATCTATGACTTGGCAGGCAGTCTGATCCGGGGGAGAGGCTGCTGCACTTGGGGCTGGATTCAAAATGGGGTGTCAGAGCTGTGATTGGCCTCCCCAGCCCCACGCTGGGGCAGGATGGGCATCTGGCTGTTTGGGAAGGCAGCATCCCTGTGGAGGAATGGTCTTGCTGCAGTGCCATTGAAGATCTCTAACTGGGCAGCCTTGGAAATAGAAATTCATAGAATAGAAATTTATGTGGTTACTTATAAATAAATAAAATAGTACTTCCGTAACAACCTGGAAAACGTCAGAAGATGATTTTATAAAGCAGTTAAAATTTTGTACGTGTGCATTTTCCACCTAACCAGGCAAAGTGACAGAAAATATAGGTAATTGTGGAATATTAAGAGTTTATCCTAGTTTTTGTGTGCTTGTAGATAAATATTGTGCTGAGGAGACTGGGGGTAAGTAGTCCTTTGATTTTGGAAGGTGGAGAAACAGAGGAATGTGATAAAACAATTATAATGAAATAACATTCATCAGACTCATATTTATTTAATTTTTACTTTTGTGGTTTTGGGTGGTTTTTTTTACTTAGACCAAAGAAGAAAGAATAGTTGTCCTGGAAACTGAAAATGCTGCTCTTCATCTAAAACTTGCAGAGGTAACTATTGTTTGTTTTTCCAAACAGAATTCTTAGGAAAACAGAAAAAAAAAAGGCACTGAAATCTGCCTTCTTATTTTCAAGTTTTGCACTCCTTACCTGTTGAGGAAATCTATGAAGGGATTAAGGCTCAGTGTTTTGTTTCTTTTTCTTTTTTTTTTTTCTAATCAATCAGCAATAACGATAGACTAAGTGACTCGAACTTGACATACATTTAAATAATTGCCATTGTTTTAAATCTGTAAAAGTGAACTGAGGGAACAACTCTGCAAGCATTAAATGTAGAATATTGCTTTCTGCTTGCAGGGAAAATGTTTGCCTAGAAGACAAGGGTAGATTTTGAAGGAATAGTTTTTAGACATAATTAGGATGATCCTTTAAAAAGGACTGTTCATAGAGTGCAGGAAAGACATTTCATTATGAGTACACTTACCAAAGATGCCCTATTGCATGTCTTCATAGCACTAGTGTTGCACTTGTCTAGAAAAGGCAAGGTACTGTTGCAGAAGTCAGTCACACAGCATATAGCAACAACTGGATGCCCTCATTTCCTTATGCCCTTCTATAGAAGGATATGTTGTTCCTAGACCATTATTGAAACAAGGAGTAGCCTGTGGTAATGTTTGGGCTCTTCAAAGGTAGGATTTCAGAGATTTACAGAATTTTGAATGTTAATCTAGACCAGAGCCAGCTGTGAGTATTAGTTGTGATAGAGGCTGTTGGCCAAGAGTTTTTAATCTGGGCTGAAACATTAAATGGTTGGGTGACCTCAGGAAAGCCATTTGCCCTCCCTGTGGGTTTGTTAACACCTGTGGATAAAAGTGGGTTTAACGTTTTTCAAAGCCTGACTAGAAGCAGATGGTACATCTGAAATGAGTTTTGCTAGGTATACAGAAGAATACTGTAATTGATTCTGAGAAAATGTTTCTATTAGTTTTGTTCTGCTTTACAATATTTACCAAAAATCTTAAGTATTTCAGCTGGGTTTTTTTTTTTTTACTCTCACGAACATAAGAAAAAAATTGTTTTAGTCAGTAAGGTGCATCAGATGTAGGCAGTCGTTATCTGAGTATTAAATAATGAAGCCTTGTTCTCCAAATACAGCACTGTTTCAGTTTATTGCAAAATGTGCTGGAAGATACGAGCACCTACAGACACATGAGGAGCATGGCAGTGTCACCACCACCAGTCAGAAACAATGTGAAATGATTCGTGGAAATACTTTGCAATAAACCTTGCGCTGATGTTTCTATTCAGGTGGTTATTTAAATGCACTTAAAAGATTTTCGCTTCTCTGTGGTTAATTTCCCCCAGAAATCTGAAAACATGAGCTACTGGCATGAAATAGTTTTACCGTAATTGAAGAGTCTCTATTAAAAAGAATACTGATTTTAATTAGATGAATTTAAGGTTGTGCAATGCTGTACCGTATCTCCCAATATTTCAGCAGCTATGCTGGTGTAAAAAGCTTCAGCCCTCAGCTATCAGTCACTGACCCTTCAGATCTGCTAGTGGAGCTGCCTGAATGATTGAGCTGTAACAGGTTCAGTCATAGTGACCAGGATTAACAGAGGTCTCATTCTTAACTTGTAAAAGCTAATTGGATTTGTTTTGGCTGGAGTGAGCGAGCTTTGGAGACAAACTTATGAGGATAGCCATAAATTAGGATTTGCAGTGTAAATGTTGTCTGTAGGTTGCATCAGTCTAATAAAAATGTTATCCCTTGCTATAGACCTTCCCTTGTTTATATCCTTAAGACAATCACAAATATCAGCACTGCCACTGTTTTCTGCAGCTGGGTATATTATTATCGTAGCAGTGTATTGTAAGGGTTGTTATTGAGCATAAGAAGTCAGATTCTTTCTCTGTAGACTTGCTTTTGCCTAATTGGAAATGTGTTTGTCTACCTGCACACCCCTTGCTTTTGTTTGCAGGCCTTGAGGTCCTGGTCCCGCTGTCTTCCACACATAAAGCCAAGTCTGCCAGAATGGATCCGATTGCAGAACTGAGATTTCACTTTGGAGAACACTATTAAGTAGCTCTTTTTCACTTCTGTTTATAATAAAGCTGACTATAAAATTTTTATAGTCAGTTTTTGCTTCTCATGCACGAGCACAAATTTGCAAGTTCTGGCACACAAAACATTCTGATGAATGCTAAAACTATTTTAATGGAGAAAACCTCAGAACCAAGGCAGCCTTTGCAATAAAGATAAACTTGATAGTGGAAGTGATGAGAGGTTCACTGCAATGAAAGCAGAGTTGACAATTCTGCTTTTATTGTCCATGTTGAGAAAAATGGGGGAGTCAGGAGGAACCTGTGCAGATGGTGGAAAAAGCGTTAGATGTTAAAAGTAGGTTTTAACTAGCTTAAGCTTATTTCACAATAAGGCTTGAGTAGTGCAGTTGCTTACCTATACGCTTAATTTCTCACATGTGATTAGAGATACTAATTCTGGTGAGGTACTTATATGTGTTTTTGGCAAGCATGTTTGTAAATACTGCCTCTGAGTAACATGAGCCTTGAAAATCCTCAGAGTCAAAGAACATATGAACACTGTATAGCATCGGGCTCAATTTCTGGGAGCTTAAAGCCTGTAACAAAAAAATGAGCGTTCTTTTAAAATACTCTCTTCCTGCTATTTCTTTTCCACATAAGAACTTTTTATATTAGTGCTAAGGTGTTTTATAGCTGTGCATACCTCGGGTTACATTTGTAAATAGAAGATGCGTGCTTTGTGAGGGTGAAAAAGCCACATGGAGAAGTTGGTTTAGATAAGTAAAGTACTTTTCTTGGAAAATATAATCTTTCTTTCTTCTAACAGCTCCGGGACACTGTGTTGTTGTTCTTGCAGATGTCATCTGTAGTTAAACTGCAATTAAATGTTTCCTTTTTACCTATTGTTTTCAGATGATCAGAATTAAATCAAACCCATTATGTGAGTAGATTTAGCTCTTTCATTTTGTTGTACTCTTCTCTGCTTTGTTAGTTTAAATACCAGGGAACTGCAGTCACAGAATTTATGGCCTGAATAAAGCAGGAACTAAGTCTGTGCCAGAGATAAGTGCGTTTCAAAAATAAGGAAAGAGGCTATTAGTACTGGTTTAGGAATGATAGGCGTCAACAGGTTGCAAGGGAAAGTAGGTGAAGAAGTTACAGTGCATTTTAAGTACCATTGTCAGTAAATGATGAAAAAACGGTTTGTAATATAATAGATTCTGTTATATTGCAGAATTTCACAAGTACGCTACAAAGATTTCTTGTGTTCTTGCCTGTAAATATTTAAGGTTGCACTATTTCTATTTTCCTTTTGATTTCAACATCTCAAAAAAAAAAATTGGCCACAAAAATTACTTTTGCATAATAGGTAATTTTAGATTATTAGAAAGCATTCTTCTCCATATCCTTTAAAAATTGCTTTGGTTGCTTTGATCGCTAAAGACCCAGCTTAGTGCTTTATTGGTACAGTTTTGCACTGTTGCACCCTCCTGAATGTAATGGAATTGGTGTTGACAGGAAGCTAGAGCAGTGAACAGTAAGTTGGAGGCTGTGTATTACCAGCTCCTTCAGGACTTCAGCAGTTAAATGGTATGTATGTGTGTCCTCATTCTTCTTCACGTCCTTTCAGAGAGCTTTCTGCATTAAATGTAGTTACCAGAAGACACTTAACCAGCCTTTTTCCCCTAAGTGAAGGCACAGTTTTAACCATTTAGACCTACCTCAAATGTACGTAAGGGGTTTTAGGTACTGCAAAAGCATTTTAGTAATCTGATGCTGAGGTTTACTACCCTAACGAAATAGAATATTGTAATGTTGGCCAGTTACCTCAAGGTGATCCATCATGTGACTCAGAAAAAGGTAAAAACAAAGAAATTATGTATTTACAACATCACGTGTAATCAGATAGTTGACTTACAAATGTTTACAGGGATGAAGGGGACAGAATGCAACAGAAAACAGGAGCACTTTAAAATGATTTTTAGGTGATTTTTTTTTTCTTTTAAACAGTATCAAGGGTTCGCTGGAAGAAGCACTAATGAGGTATTGCAGCTCTACTCTGCTCATGGCCAGCAGCAGAAATTGCAGAGGAGTTCTGTTGTAACCCAGCTACATGGAGCAATAAAGGTAAAGACCTTTAGTAATAATGTCGGCATAATCCATGCCCTAAACATTTACATGCTTATCAAATATAGTAAAACCCAGAAAATGGTCGGATATGAACTTGATCTATGGCTTCATTGTATTCACAGCAGTGCTTGCACTGAAGTGTAGCAATGCCTGAGTTAGCTTAAAATTTATAGTGGTTTTGCTGCAATAGGCTGCAAAGTCACCTGAGAAGCTGGTAAAAGTGGCTCCTCCTGAGCTTCAGGATCTTATGTATAGGCTGTTATCAATACCCAAGTTAGGTATTTTTGTAATCAAAACCTTGCAATCCCTGATTTGACTGTCATAGAGACATCTCCTAAAAAACAATAATTGTGATATACTCTAACCAGATAGAAAGATCCTTTTGAAAAGCATTGGAGAGCTCCATTGATTTCACTAAGAGTTCTGCTCTGGTGGACCTCACAAGAGGTAGTAGTTTGTTGTATGCTCACTCAGATTGTCTTAATTTGGCATCAGAGAGACTGGATCTGTTCTCCCAGTACCATAATATTTGCCTTTGTTAAAGTACTTATTCCTTAAGTTACTCCATAGAATCATAGAATAGTTTGGGTTGGAAGGGACCTTTAAAGGTGCTCAAGTCCAGCCCCCTGCAATGAACGGGGACATCTTCAACTAGATCAAGTTGCTCAGAGCTCTGTCCAGCCTGACCTTAAATGTTTCCAGGGATGGGGCATCTACTACCTCTCTAGGCAACCTGTTCCAGTGTTTCACCACCCTCGTAAAAAATTTCTTATTCTATCTAGTCTAAGTCTACCATCTTTTAGTTTAAAACCATTACTCCTTGTCCTGTTGCAACAGGCCTTGCTAAAACTAAAAACTCCCTATCTAGTGAGTTCCTTTTAGGGACACTAACAAATGTCAGCTTTTCTCAGGGAGGCACTGAATGCCTGCATAAAATGACTGAAAAGTATCTCAGGAAAGAAACCTTATTCTTAAGAGGCAGAAGAATGTAGCTTAATTGTAGAATAGTTGGGCTAGATGTTCGTTGCAGGTCCCTTCCAACTGAACTATTCTGTTCTAATTACAGTGATTCTGCTTAGTAAATTTTGCAGTTGGTGTCTTACATTTTAGGTTAGCTAGAATGGCAGAACTGTTTGTGATGCAATACCAGTGGATTGAGATGGTTTACTATCAGAGATCAGTGAATGTTAGGAAAGAGCAAAGCTCTCCAAATAAAAGTCTAGATTAATGGTAATCCTCTACCCATAATAAAAAAAAAAAATAAAGTCTTCCCAGTTATATTCTGTGGCCTTTGGGAGTGAGAAATGCAGTGATTTTCTCCCTTTATGTATTGTTTTATCATTGAAACTATTTGATTAATTCAAGGTCCATACCACAGTTCGAAAAATAAAATGTCACAGAATATGTGACACTTCGTACCTGGCTGACTAATGAAACATCACAGTGCTTCTGTGAGATAACGTATTGTTAAGTTCATCTCACAGATGGCTTTACATGTTCATGCCAGGACTTAGATGTCAAGAAGTCTACTAATCCTAAAATCAGGTCAATTTGTTTTTACTTTATTTGGACTTTTAAGTGAATATAAGCTGCTCTTATAAATGTTTAAAAGTCTCATCATGTATGTTATGCTGAGTTACGTCCATAAGACATAATTTTCTGAACAATTATGGTTTCTGATCTTTTCGAAATGCATCTGTTACCACAGGAGAAGGCATAGAACTGGCTTATTTAAGAAATGACTTAGAGTGAAGCTTAGCAAATACCTCCTGATCAAAGTGTGGAAAATGAATGCAGTAAGGGATATATGGATCACAGTTTTTCATTGCTAATTCTGGATATGTCTTATAAGTGGGCAGAACACACACGTGGTCATTTTTGTTTGATGAAATAAGAAAGATACTTTGAAATAGCTGAAGCTGTGTTATGGTCGAAGTATGTACCATAAGATGGTAAGGATCCATAAAGTCTTGCTGAAGTCTTTAGGAAATGACATTGCTAAGTATCTTGCAGGATCCTTCTCTAAACATGCTGAAAGATGTACTCCTGAAGACTTCTTTCACCAAGTAGAGGGATCTTTCTGACTATGATATCTCACCATAATTATTTGTGTTGTGGTTATATTGATTCTTCCTTAACTGCTGTTTTGTGTCTTTGTAACATACTTTTTCTTCTTGCTGAGAAGAGGCTTAAGCAAGACCTGAAGAGCCTCCATTCATTTGCTCTTGAGCTTTCAAAAGACTTTCAGCATCAAAGCACAACTTACCTTTACCAAGTTTTGACAGCAATCCAAGAGATACAGCTGCAAAACGAAGCAATGCAAAGTAAGGCTCATTGCAAATGTGTAACATCAAAAATGTCATTGATAAGCGTTAGTACCGTTGAAAGGTTGAGTTTGATTTTTGAGAAACATGTCACTGAAACTGACAGTAGAAAGAGTGCAAATAACTCTGCAGAAGTGTAACTGATCATTTGGATTTAGCTTTTGTGTTGAATGCAGCTGCTAGTAGACTGCTGAGTTAGCTCAGCTGTAACATTTTTAATCTGAAGTTCTCAGGCTTGTTATCTTGATTATTTTAGAACAGCTGAATAAAGAATGTGTTGCTTTAGCTGAAATTTGTTTGTACCACAAAAGGACTCAGGTGATTTCAGAGATTTCTGAAAATACAGTCTGAAATTAGGACAGACTGGATTTTTAATATTTCTGTGCGTTTACAGAGAAAATTTTACTTCCAAATCAAAACCAGTTCTAGTTGCTAGGTTGTAGATAATAATACCATACGGACTACTGTTTCAGAATTCAGGTCCTTGTTCACGTGTACATACAAAGCAGACCCTGCAGTGCAGAGGCGCTCTCTATCCTCATCACTGAGGACTAAGTGCATTGGTCCTACACCTGGATCTCTTGGCATGGATCTCTGCACCTGCTTCCAATATCCTTGATTCTGGTGGAGCTCCTGCCAGGCCTGAGAAGCACATAGCACATACGGAGCTTAAATTGTTTGAAGCTTAGCAGCCTGATGAATTAACAACAAATACACAAATTTATAAACAAAGTCCCTGGGTGATGCTCCAATATCCATGTGTTACCATTTAAAAGGAACCTTTTTCTCCTGCTTTACTTTTGGTTGAAATATTTAATTTTGGGACTGATTTGATTCTGATGGGACTACTCATGTCAATAGCACCAAATAGCGTTCTCAGTGATGGATGTCTGCAGAACTTTTCCTTGTATGTTATGTATTAAGTTATCTTTAGAATTGATTTGGTTACTGTATTGTGCATGTAGAGAAAATGTGTAATCAAGTTGTCTTTAAAATGGAAAAAAACAAAGTGGAAAATTAACCCTAAATAAAGGTGAATGTTCCCCTTATTGAATCAGGGGGCTAAATGAACAGATAGAAGATTGGATTTGGCACTTGAGCCGTTGTGGTGTAAATAAATAGTAAATATTCTTTATGAGGCCTTGCAAATTCCTCTTGACTGTTCTCAATTTGCACTTCGTGGTGCATTGTTCTATGAAATCATAACCAGGAGAAGCTTCCTTGCCTATAACAAAATAGTGCGTTGGTACTTAGGTGGATGACATGTTTTCAATTTGGCCACTTCTCAGTTCTCTGTGAAATGTTTTAGATGGAGCTTCTATTGTTAAGGTTAAATACGACAGTCAGAATTGCCATCCTTAAATTACATATAATCTTTTGTAAACAGAAAGCCCAAAGTATGTATTCTGGAGACAATATATGTTACCAGTTTAATCCTAAAATAGAGATTGAAAATGAGGGAGAGAATTATAGAAGACACATTCAAGTGGGTTAATTTCAAGGCTGTAGTTGACATGCAGCAAACTATAAAACCTTCCTGTAAAAACTGAGCAGTCCCTTGCTTAGAAATATTTATTCACAGTCTGAAAACCAGGCTATTGCCATCTTTCCTACTGAAATTTAAATAGCAATAATTCATAAAAGACAGAAGTGCCTATTCTTTTGTTATAGGCCTATTTCCCTGATAAACAAAGCTGCTATCATTTTAGCAAAAAATACCGGCCACCTGACTGCAAGTGATACTACTGAGGCAGATGCAGTAATTTCTGCAAGCAGATTTCTGGAAGGGTAGGAATTTCTAAAAATTTAAGGTGACTTTTTAGATTGCTTCACCATGCAGGTATTATCAGAAAGAGGAAACAACAGTATCTGTGCGTGCAGAACTTATTTTCAGGGAGGGGAAACCACTGTTCTCACTGCTTGGCAAAGTCGTGAGTACTAAGGAGCAAAATCTGTCCAAGTGATATCTGACAGAGGAGTTGCTGCAGGTTACTAATGTATTTTCTGAAAGCTGCTGTAGCCCAGTAACTTGGATATCCTTTGTGGTTCCCAGACACTTTCTCTCTGGGATGGAGGAGAGGGAAAATTGGGTAAGGAGCTTAATTCCCCATTTGTCCATGTGCTAGCACTTAAGTGCTGTGCTCCTCTTGGAGAAAGCTGAGCCCTGCACTGTACTGATGACTTGTATTTGTGGAATGTGGATTACCATCATCTTCTACCCTCAACTCGACAGCAGAGTCTCACCAGCTCAGCTGCCTTTGGAGAGCCTTTCCCTCTTAGTGTAGAGTAGGGGAGGAGGAGAGGGACCTTGGATCCAGCAACAGAAATACTGCCGCAGCCCAAAGCATAATGTTATAGCTCAGGATATAAAACACAGCTGAATTCAAAAGAAGTTTTGGAATTAAGTCTGTTACATCATAGCTGCTTATCCTAGAAAGCATGGTCAGATTGACCTCCTTTTTAAACTGAAATCTAGTGTGGAAAGAAACATTGAAAACCCCAGGGAACTATGGGGACAGCTATGCATCCGTTATCTGTGGTAGGCTGCAGCTGTGCTAGGTTATGCTGCTCCTATTTTTCATGTCCCTGTCATGGACCTTTCTGTTATGCTGGTGTAACTGTGACCACACACAAAACAGATCAGGAAGCTGATCCAGGACAGAAATTACTCTGCAAGAAGATTGCTTTTAGACCTCCACTCAATGGTGGAAGCAGTTGTGCAAGCACCACGAAAGGTCTGGTGTGGCACTGAATGGGAGGGAATGAAAAGCTCCTCAACCAGGACTGTCAATTAAAGAAACATTACAATCCTGAACATGTTTGCAAGCCATCACTCTTCTACAACTGTTAGTCTGATTATTGATGAAGATCCTAACTCCTAACTGCACCCAGTGACATTTAAACAGAAAAATCAGCGTTCCCAGCTCCCAGAAAGTTTCTGTATAGGTTGATGAGATGGGCAAAGCATGAGGGAAAGGGATGTCTCTAATGGCTGCAGGCATGTAGTGACTAATTCTCTTGAATAATGAAGAGTGGGTTATTAATGTTTTAAAAAACAGATGCCCCCACTGTCTGCCCCTAGGTTATGGATGAAAATGTAACTTCTGAAAGGCTTGCAGCTTATGCTAAGCAGAAAACTAGGAAAATGTTAAATAAGTGTTTATGTTTATAACTATATAGCTCCGCTTTCAGAAAAATTCATGCATTAGGAAACTTGCTCTGTGGAGCTTGCATTCAAGAAGTTTTTCTGTGCTGCACATAAAGCTTTACAGAAGATGGCCATTAAAACTGATGGTTTACTTTTACAAATACTAAAATACCGTCTGCTAAATGTGACAACTTGACTCACTTTCTAGAGATTGCAGTCCTTCATCTGGCTGCTCAAAAGCCCTGGTATCAAATTAGGATGCCTCAAGGTTGATTTCTGTTTTCACAGTCATATTCACCATAGGAGGGAAAAAAAATAATGCAGTAATTAGGGCCTAAGTTAACTGAAACTAGATCTATAATGTGCAGTAGGCTTCTCAGAGTCCTCATGAAGAGACCACTTAAATATTGAAACAAACTAGTAATTTTATTTTTTTTTCTTCAAGACTGAAAAATGGAAGAGTACCCTTAGCACCTATTGCTTTACTTTACTGCTTATTCCAGAGACTTCAAGAACTGAAGCAAACTTATAAATGAAGATACTTATTATGGAGATTACTTAAATAATCAATGGATTCCAACCTCATATTTTGAAAAATACTATATGATTAGTGGTCAGTGACTGTAAGAGTCATTTTTGACAATTTATTGTAAGATATTTGCATGTGATTATCCAAACCAAGACATACTAGCATTGCTCCACATACAGGATGCAAGGAAAAGATTTTTCTTAGTGAAACTCCTAGACTTTGATTCCCCAAGTATTAACGGCGTTTCTCCTGCATGCATGTACTTGTGGAGGAACAGCATGAGCTGAAGATGAACAGCCTGGGTATTACAAAAATAAGATCTCAGAAATCTCTAGTGTAGACAAATGTCCCTAGAAGTTACCTGATTTTTAGTCTATAGCAGAGAGCGTAAATCGTATGTATGACATACTGAGACTTTAAGTCTGTTCCTTTCTTTGTAAGGTAACGCATATTGAGGCTGGTGGCCATCCTGCTAACCCAGCTCTCAGACCATGGTTTTGACTGCTTGATACTCGACATCTTCAAACTGCTCACTAGTTGCTGAGGCAATTGATATCCCCCTAGGGTTTCTAAAAGCTTCCTTTTAACACAAGTTTACAGACACATTATGTGCCCTCTGGGCTGTATGTTTGTTTTAGGCCTGCTCATTGTTAATGTAATTGGGCTGAAATAAAATAATTTGTGAAGTTAGAAGGCTTTTATAGTGACCCATATTGCTTTCCTCAGTTTTGTGGAGGAGACTCCGTGAAGTTCAAAAGATCAATCTTTTTTATGAAATCCTACCCATGAAGTGAATGCACTTATCTTAAAGGGGAACCTTATCGCTGTTTACAGAATTAGCAGCACGAGGATAAATTATAGATTCATGCCAGCTAACATCACAAGAAGTTAACCTAACAATCCACAGATACGGCATGAGCCTTGCAAGTGACAGCCCCATCCAGAAGCAGGTTGCTTCAGGTTTAGGTTTCAGGCTTCACTGACTGATAACATTTCTCTAGCTAAACTGACACATTTGAACTGCCTTTAAATATCTTGTCTTTTTGATTGTTTTTCAAGATTTCATATGTATACCTATGGTAATTATCTGTAACTTTGCATAACCATTTCATAGCAAGAAGTATGATGGGATTTTTCAGAGGTGTCTAGTAAATCAGGAACTACCATCATAATTTAAGTTTGGTAGAAGTTAAAAGGGTTTATGCTTATATTTCATAAGGCGCTACCGGAACATTCATTTTGTGAAGTCATAGGATTTAGTTCTTTGAAACAGCTTTATTCTTCCAGTGTTTCAGATAAAAGCTTTCGATCTTGAGCAGTCTCTACAAGAGGTGACAGAAAGATATGAGAAAGAAAAGCAAAAGAGGAGAGCTCTACATAACAGCTTAGTTGTAAGTATCTTTAATGACCGATCACTTTCTTATTTTGTTGTAATTATGCCCATAATTTCCTCACCAATAAAACTAATGAATATACTTTTCATGCCTATATTACTTCCTCCAGCTGTCTGTATATGATTCATTTTTTGCTGAGGCACATTTGTATATCTAGCTGTATCCCGCTCAGCCATTAGTGATGGTTCATTCAGGATTAATTTTTTCCTTTTTGTACTTTAACTTTACTCTTCCTGCCCGCTCCCCCAAATGACTAGTTTTGGGTTGCCTGATTCAGGACCTGATTTTTAGAAACGCAAGCCTCCTTCAAACAATATTATTTTAAGTTTTTCTACCTGGGACAATGAAGCTCTTTGTTAAAAAGTACTTACCTTCCAAACTCTGCCTTGTGTTGCAGTTTAGTGAAAAGATGTTCCCCAAGGCAGAGCGCTGTTAAAGCCACTCGTCACTAGTCATCACAGGCAAGCTGTTTTCACTAATACAAAACAAGAAGAACTGATCACCATTAAAAAGGAAGGAAGAACCCAGGTTAGATAAATTGAAGTCTGAAACAGCCTGCAGAGAAAAATCAATTACTGACTTTTTAGTCATGTGTGAACACGCAGTGGAGACGCAAAGATACAAAATGTTTTGTATTCCACATCTTCCTCAGGGCTGGTGGAGGAGAAATGGAGCGTGTAATCTTGTCTGTTGAGTTAATACAGGTGTCTGAAGAAGCTCAAGTAAAGAGGAAGGAGACTGAAGAGGGAAAAATGGCTCAGATTGAAAGCCTTTCTTTTTTTTTTTCCCATATAGACTGGAGAGGGCTATACCATTCTAGAGCTCTGAAAAGCTCATATTTCCTCAATTACTTTCTCCTAACTTCTCAAGGCAAATGACATCAATACTATTTTTCTCTCCACCTGCTCTCTTAAACGCTTTTATGTCTGTTTCACAAATTCTCGTGTATTTGTCCTTTCCAGTAATTTGTGTTAAATGCATCTTAATATTCTAACCCTAGGAACTGAGAGGAAATATTAGAGTCCACTGCAGGATCCGACCATTACTACCTTTTGACACTGCTGCTGGACATTCGATACCACAAGATAGGTAATTTATTTTCACTGTGTTAGATCTTAGCTGATCTATAATTAATATACAGAGAAAACAAGAGTTATATGCATGTGAAAACAACTGTGTTCTTGATTTTCGTGGTTTTATTTGTGTGGGGAGACGATGGTATCATAAAAACTAATTGCTGTTTCCTTTTCTTTTGCCTGCTAAATTGGCTCTAGCCAATCTCATCCCCTTGTCTAAAAGTATGTCCACCCAAGTAGAAAGTCATAGCTCTTCTGCCAAGCCAGGATTATCCCTGGTTTGGCAGAAGTAACACAGCTGCAATCAGTTTGGAGTATAGTCACTATCCTATACAAATTCTGGGATACAGTAATGTATTAACTGTCAGAAGTCGTGGGTAGAGAAACACACTCAGCATTACAGTTGTTTTGTAATGCTATAGAACAGATTTGCTGTCAGCACAAACATTGGTAATTCTATTTCAGTGTAATTTGGCTCTGCATCCCTATTTTATAATACACTTACTGTAACTGAAGTGTCAAAACATTCCAAGATCCAAAAGGAAAAGAGGGATTAGAGGCAAGTATGTGCTATAACAAGCTGAATTTTCCATACATGACTAACATGAAAGAAGGTAGGACTGAAACATATACAAAGAAAGAAAGAAGGGGAAAACTAGGTGGGTGGCTAGAAACCAGTAACATTATCATTTGCCCTATCAGTAAATAACTGATTTGGGGCTTTATTTTACTTTTGCTGGCTGGTAATTCTAAAAGAGTACATTCAGTGTCTTAAAGTGTATTAATTTTTGGCAAATCTTAAAAAAAAAAAAAAAAAAAAGAACTGTTTTAATTGAAACAACATCAAAAATAGCAGAAAAGAAATTTCAAGGAGCCTGAAGAGGAAACTTGCATTAACCTGTGCTTGATATACGTGGGAAGGAACCCACTCACTGTTTTTGTTGCTGTATGGAATAGTGCAATCAGGTGCTGAATTGCAGTGTAAACCAGGATGGACTGGGCCAAACAAACAATTGTTAAGACTAACTTTTCTTAAGATATCAAAAGATAATTTGATTAAAACTTAATTGTAAAACTACAGATGGCAAATCTTAAAAAAAACACACATGAATGAATTTAAACACCTCAGCAATCCCAGTCAGTTTTTGGGCTAGTAATGGATGCAAGATCAGGGACAAATACCTAAAAAGAGGGTGCTTTTCACTTTAATGTTCTAAAGTGAAAGCCTCTTGTTACAAGTTTACATTACAATCTCAAAATAATAGAATGGTTTGCATGTCAATTAGTCTTAATTGGCTTTGTTCTAAATTTTTTTTTTAAGTAGATTATTTTGCTTGATTGCACTTTAATTTGTTTTTTATTCACAATTAACTGTGGTGTTAGTATGTACATGGGGTACAATAATAATGGCAATTCTGAAAGGCACTCTTCAGACAATGTGTAGTTCACAGACATTTTGAGCATTGACTTTCCTGAGCTAAATGGAATAGTTCTAGTTTGAAGGGTGCATTTTTTCCCCTGTTGGCTTTTTTCTTTTTCTTACAGGCAAAGAAACTTTTCAGAAGAAGTGGCATATGCAGCTGATGATGTGAGTATTTGATGGTGAAATTCCAAAGCACAATGACAGATACTGGGAAGGAGAAACAAGAGGGATATGTGAACCATGGGTTTAAAAAAAAAAAAAAAAGAGGTACATTCTTGTCAATCAGAGCCCAGCTTTGATCATCCGTGGGTGCAATAGCAGGTGATTTGTGCCATTTTCATCCTAACTTACTGTAGTAGTAATAGCTTGGAGCTTCTGCTGGTGCAGTCATCCGTGAACCGGAGGCTGTGTGTTTGCAGCAGTCAAACTGCTGCAGAGTTCCTGCAGTCAGTCCCTTTGAGCCACTTGTATTTACTGTAACTATGTCTAAAATTATGTCGGGCTTTTCTTCATTTTATTATTGCAACACAGTTAATGCATTAGGAGAGAAATACGGTATCTCATGAGCTACAACAGCCTATGTGGTACTGCAGTCAAGCATGTTAAAGCGTCCTGGCTTAGATCCATCAGAGTAAGGAGAATGAGCATTGAGGCTGCAAATCCAGATGACATTCCAGCATTAATTGAGGCCATTACCAAGATATAAAATTTAAAAATGTACAGTAGTGTGGGCTAAGGTGACAGTATTAACTTGGGTCTTAGCTTCCTTAGCTGCTATAGTTCTTAGCTGGCTGCTCACTGTTACTTACATGGTGATTAGCCAAATTCTCTTCTATAGTGTAGTGCTTAAAATATTGCTGAAGTGACCTATGGTATGTTATGCATTTAAATCTCCCAAATTACAGCTTCATTAGGTAGATCTCAGCTGCATAAAGTGGATACTTAGTGAGAGAGATATATATGCAATTAGGAAACTAATGGAGCACATTGAAGAGTCAGCTAAGAGATGCCAGGAGATAAAAAACAGGATCTGTAATGGTAGATATAGCATTCTGGATGCCATGACCCATTTATTGTACTGTAAAATGCCATGACCATTTCTGACCTGTTAAATTTTATTGCATGAAGATGAAATTAGATAATACTTCGGTTTTGGATTATTTCATAGAGATATCTGATATATTATAATATCTTTCTGTTTACAGGCAAAGCAGTGTCTGCTTGCTTATGCCAATTTGAGGTTTAGTTTGTATGAAGCAGTGACCTGTAATCGTCAATATGCTAACCTGTTCTCATGTTTAAAAGTCCTTATGAAATATTCCAGGAAAATAAATATATGCGTGGACTTGATTGTAAAATGAAATTTGCAAGATACTACCTTCCTGTTTTTAGAAAACGTAGCATTGACTTCAAATGTTTTATTGGTTTGCCTTGACATTTATTTGCTTAAAATGCTTTCTAGTTTTGATCAAACACCTTAAGTCTTTGTCTTAGTTTCTTAATATGAATTTCTTTTAATAAGAAAAAAAAATACTTTTGTTTAAAGTATCAAAGTTCGTGAAGGAGGATAAAAGTACAACTGAATTTTTACAAAAAGCAGTCAATTTAGACTAATCTAACAAAAGTAAAGGAAAACAATGTTTATTGCCTACTTATCTTGCTTTTAACAACGGAAAGTGTTATGCTTGTGGCTAGGATAAATACGCAATTTTCAGCTTAAATTATGGGGCTTGATTTGTTATTGAGCTTTTAGTTGCAACACAGTCAAAGCTCCTATTTCTGGAAACAAGTTAACCGTTTTCCAGACAAGTATTTATGATTTAAAGGAAATTTTAGGTCAAGATGAAGGAAGACTGTCTGTGACAGAGGTGCTGAGTTTATTAGTTTTGCTTTTTAGATCATGACTGACTTTGCAGATTTTTCCCTGAAAATACTTTGTGTGTAACATAACCAGGCAGTTTTCTGCCATGATCATTTTAGAGCTAATGTTTGTTAGAAAGCAGAGCTGCATTTGAGAACCACAGTCACAACACCGTCCGGCATACATATTGGAAACTAGTTGGATCTTCTGGAGAAGCTTCATCTTGACATAGTTCCTGGATTGTTCTGGAGCTCTAGTAAAATGCTGATCTGTCTCATCTATGCTACAACTTCATCATGTTATAACTGGAATAGGGAAAACATCTGCCTTGTAGTAAAAGACCACAACAGAAATTGCAGTATAAAGTAGCTTTGCTTCTCTTCTGCTGAAGAGAGTGGTGTTAAGACTTCCCTCAAGCTGCCTGTAGGTAGGCAGAACTGGCACTGGGACAGAATGGCTGTGTATCTTTTTGTGAGACTGAGACTACATGAATTCCATTTACTGTCTTTAAGTGTTTTTTCTTTTGTTTATTTAGAGATCCTTATCATTCTTCAAAAGACATGTGATCTTTTCTATAATCTTGCTTATCTTGTCTAGAGAATCATTATTCTGATTCAAAGTCTAAAAAAGGGTTAGGATTTTACTGGATGTACAGAAGAGTATTTTGTTTCAGTTTTTGAGCTACTTTAAGATTTTTGAAGTTTTCTGTTTGCTTGCCCATGTATGTCCAGCTCCTCGACATAACAGTAAGAACTGTCTGAGCCTTTCTCCTGAAGCTTGTTGTGCAGTAGTGGTGGAGAGTGAGTACACACTACGCATGTGGTTGAACTATTCCACATAGATTAAGACACAGCAGTACCAGTATTGTCACTGCCTGAGGCAATGAGTCGATGAGGTTCTCAATGCTCAGACTCTTCTTGGTGGTGACAGGACAAGTTGAGGAGTAGGCGCAAATTGAAATACTGGAAGTTCAGATTAAATGTGAGAAGAAGCATGAGAGTAGTCAAACACTGGAATGGGTTGCCCAGAGAGGGTGTGGAGTCTCCATCTTTGGACATAATCAAAACTTGACTGGGTACGATTCTGGGCAACTTGCTGTAGCTGACCTTGCTCTGAGCAGGGAGTGGGCCTCAGTGATCTCTGAATGTCCCTTCCCACCTCAACCATTCTGTGATTCTGGTCTAGGATCCCACCTGTTGCTTTTCCGTAATTTCATCCATCTCTGGCAGGGTGTGCTGTGGGCGCTAGCAAATATAGGTGTCACATTTGAGTAGCTGTGTTTTCACCTGGATTCACAACACCAAATGTAGTCACTTAAATGAGGTGCCTAATCACTCCACACTCCCTTTGTGGTCACTGAAGAAAAGTAGCCACCTCCAGAGGGAAAGTCATTCATCTAAGACCTGAATTAAACTTTAAACTCCACAACTACATAGGCATTTGAGGCACCTACTGTAGCCTAACACCTGAAGGTGTTGAATCCATTGGCACAGAGAAAAAAAACTGGATGCCTCTATGCGATTATTTCCTTTCAAATCATTTTGAGAAGGTTTTTGCTTATGAGTAGTTGAGAAACGGGATAGAAAAGAGGCTGCTCTGAATATCAGAGAAGGTGCAAGATTCTGCTGTTTCTTCAAGATAGGACTGGAAAAACTGGGAATTAACATAGCCAAGACCCTCCTTTTCTTGGGAGATAATTTTGTAATAGATCAGATGGATGTAGCTACAGCAGTTAGAGACATTATATTTTCCCAGCTAGAGGTTTCTTTCCCTAGTGCTTACCCAGGGCAGGGAATCCTTTAAGCCGCCCGTGTCAGCCTCAGTGCTATGTCAGCCAGTTGCACTGAAGTTGACAGTGAAACATGAAGAGCAGTCGCAGTGTCCCTTACATTGCCTCTCCTGTGGAGGAGTGGTCGTGGGAAGGGGGGCATAGCCTTCAGCAGATACACAGTAACAAGCAATAAGAAATGATAATTACCACAGCTGGATTCTGTAATCATGTATATATCCAGTATTCCGTATAACCCATTTAAAATTATTTCTCTGCCTTACTCAATTTCACTTCCTGAACTGCTCCCCAGTCTTGGGGAGTCAGGCTTGGGTGTCAGGACAGATTGTGAATATTTATCCTTTTGTCATTTCCATTATTCATATTGCCCTGGAAGAACTCAGACTGGGAGTATTCTATGACTCTGGGGTGCAGAAAGGTTCTTCAGTGTTCATGTGAGACAGCTGTATGGATTTCATAAGCACTATTGACAGGGCAACCTGATGAGATTCTGTAGGCCAGCAGCTGTGGTGGATATGTTAGGCCATATTGATCTGAGAAAGGAAGGTCATTACCAATGCTCATATGAAACTTCTGCCTATTAATAATTCTTCATGTTGTGCAAATAGAGTTTTTTCTGTCCCATTTCTCACCTTAGGGAATGCTGGTCTGCAAGTAAATTTGATATCTGAATCAGAAATGTGTTCCATAACTATATTCTTCCCCCCCTCATTTTTTTTTTTTCCTTCTTTCCCCAGAGCCTGTTGGTTACTGATCCTATTAGAATTTCTGTGTCAGGCTGTTTTCTAGTAGTGTTGTACACACATCTGTACTGCTGCTAGATTTGCCAGTACTGGGATGGGTAACATAGCTCATTCTGTAGAGCGAGTGTTATCAGCATTAGGTTGATAATGATACATTGGCCTTCTTCAAAGAGGAAGAAATACTTGTAAATTCAGAACAAGAAAATTGATTTTTATTAGCCATTTGCGTGCTGGACATCCTGTTATGCAATCATTATTTGCTCAGCTCTTTAAAACTTCATTCTGCGGCAATACTCATTTGAAGGCCATTAATTCAGCACTCCAAGCTACTTGTTTGAAGCACAGTAGGAATTTCAGCACTCCCATCAAATGCACTAATGTAACCGTACATTAGTAAGCTAGGAAACCTCCTTGAATTAGATGAAGTGCTTCATGTGCTAGTGAGCTTTCACTCAAATTGTTGTAAACCCCCACTTTTTTTTTTTCTTTACTTTTCTGTGCAATTAAGCACCATATGCTATGAGGAGCGGAAGGGCACAGAAGTTGCTATGTAAGGCATGCCAGACTGCTGTGATTACAGTGTGGTAATAGTTTAAAGAGTTGCTTACATATCGGTCAGACTTAACTACAGTATAATCCATCTGGAAAATGGATTCCACTAAAAACTCGTGGAATCCTAGCAATTGTGCTAGTGCAGCTCTTTCTCACAGTTGTGGACTAGCATATTATTCTATGACATGTGCATTTTCTGCCTAGTGCCAGGCACAAATATATATGAAATAAATCTGAAAAGGCACTGAAAACTGGCCCTATAATAAAAAAGGGCTCTTTTTGCCATTTTTTCTACTGGTGGTGGCAGTTAGGGAGGTTGGGTTTACTTGCTTGGGGCTTTCTAGGCACATAAGAAGTTCAGGTAAGGGTTTGGATCTTTCTTATGAACTTAAGTGCACATAGTTTGTGTTGGTTGTTCTTTAATAATCTGAATGTGTTTTGAGATTCTTTCTTGTGGTCTTGCTAGTTCACTGCAGTATACAGGCTCTAAAGCCTCATGTTTTGGTGACTGCTGGAGAAGGGCCTTGGACTTCATGATCCTTAATTACTGCTGTCACCTGGAATGTTAGAAATTATAACTATTTCTTTTGTGTGTGTGTGTGTGCCTGTGATATTAACTGTAAATATTTTGTTTTTCTCTTAGGAAACTGTCCTTGTAAAGTGTAGCCGTCCTGGTCATGCATCAATAAACAAGACTTTTCAGTTTGAGAGGTGAGTCGTCCTGTGTAGCAATCTGCATTGCTGGAAGATTTGTATAGTGAAGGCTAATTTTTTAGTAGGCATTGGTTAGAAGGTAATGTTCTTTTTTTTTTTTATTTATTTATCTGGTATTTGTGTTCTCCTCAGGATGGAATAATGCACTTCAGGATATAGAAGACACACTTAGTTTTCCCTCTCAGTGAAGACTACTGATATGCCTAAGTTTGAAACCTGTGTAGAGACTTATTTGTCCTTTTTCACAGTCTGAGTAGCTCTATGATCCTTGAAACGTGTTGCAAGATAGCAAAATGTTATCCACATTTTAAAGGTAAGGACTTGAGGTGGATTGCATGACTTCAGCATTAGACATACAGCATGACTGAGCCAGAAACTGGATTGAGGATTTGTAAGACTTGATGTTCAGCCATGCTACTTTTAACTTAGAGATAACATGGCCTGAACATAGACAGCAGGGTAGAGTAGTGGAATGTAAATCAGCACTCCCTGAGGGAAAGGCTGGAGTGTGACCACTTTCCTTATTAGATGTTCAAGAATCCACATAGATGAGACAGATTTTGAATGTGCCAGCTGCGGTAAGGGTTTGAATTGGTGTTTGTGCCTTGTGAGACACCAGAGAGTCAGTCTGCCGGACAGAAAGCTGCAGGGAGTCAGGCTGAAAGGTGCCTTATGTTCTTTCAGAATGGAGCTGACCTGAACCTCTGAAAACAGGAACGAAGGGTTGAATTAATACAAATAAGATCTCTGTAAACAAAGAAATGCAAAATTTTGCCCCGTGCCTTTTTTCTAATGCAAACTTTGCATCTATACATTGCAGTGACTCATACAGTATGCTCTCTACCCTGAACCATGCTTCAAAATCCTCTAGAAACAGAACACATGAGGACGATTTCATGCTTCCTTGCTTGAAGGCAAAATTTGATTTAAAGTCACATATATCCAACATGAATTACCTGTCCTGGTTTAAACTTAAGGTCTGAGCCTGTTCAGCCGGAACTGCTGTAGGTTTGCTAAACATTGCCAGTCATTCACCCTTTCCTTGAGGCATCCTTCTCGGATGCTCCCTCCTTCTACTCACAAAGACTGGGGACTGCAGTTGTGTAGGCCACTATACAACTGAAAATTCCTGAGATAATGCAAATCTTGGGGATGCTTTACCGACCCCACAGGTTATAGGATTCCCTTGATACAAGACATATGCGACCTCTCAAGGTACATGGCCCCCTTGCATGTCTGCTAAGCTACTCAAAGTAATTCCTTTCACCCTCCAGCTATACCTAATGCAGCCATACCAGTTGAAGTACATGCAGAATAATGCTGGAATTCAACTCTGTAGAGCAACACAGTTAATGGTATTGACACAGGACTCCAGAGGTGCTGTGACTCTGGACATGTGGTGTAGATCCTGATAATCAGGAAAAGGGTTAAAAAAATGTAAATCCCCCAAAGAATGCAGTTCTTGGGGAATGTTTTTTCAGTGTCCCAGCACAGCTCTTTTTTATAAACAGAAGAGCATATGGTTCTTATGAACTCAAAAATGTTTATTTTTTTTAGCAAAGTTTTATGGAACTAATAAATGTCAAAATATTTGATTTCAGCTCAGGAAGAAAATTCCAGCTTTCAGCATGTTATGCTTTTATAATTTTATTGGTGAATCAGTTAGCAAAATAAAAAAGAAGCTCAGAATTTTCAAGGTGAAATTAACATTAATCGCTGCACAGGGACAAATCTGTCATCGTTCTGCTGAAAATACGTGGGCTTATAGAAAGAGATTCTCTGGATTTGCTGCATCTTTTATGGTCTCTAATTAAGTGGGTGTCCATGCTTCAGCCAGTGCTGTGATTACAGTGTAGCATAAACTAGTTCAAGCCAACTTTAAACTACTTCATTTGGGTATTGGTAGCATTTCATAGAATCATAGAATACCAGGTTGGAAGAGACCTCAAGGATCATATGGTCCAACATTTGAACCACAGCAGCTAAGTAGTGGCAGTAAAACTCCTTTAGGAAGTTGAGTAAATATTTGGAGTAGTTACTGTAACGTGGAGCCCTGTGCCTTTCCTCTGAACGGCTCTACTACTTGGTGCAAACAGTCTACTAAGACTGGTTGATTCTAGCCCCGGTTGTGGTCGGTAGCAATCTGCTTGCTTTATTAGATAGCAAAACCCATTGATGGCAAGTGAAGACAGTATGAATGTTCTCATCTCTAAAATACCTTTTTAAGTTTTGTGGGGGTTTTTTATGTAGTAGCTCTAAGATGTTTTGATGTATTAAGAAAAAAACAGCATTTCAACACATACTGAGGTAGAGGCCTAGTTGGTTAAGATGGAGGAATTGGTACTAATGAATATTTCATCTATTGCAGATGATAAATGAAGCAGATAAAAGTGTTTGGAAGTGCTTTTGCTGTCTTATATTGACCTTGCAGATTTGATGTGCAAAGTTTACTGAAGCATATGCGTGTATGCATGCAAAGCAAGGATGGAGTATTGCTATTCAGTGTCTGTGTCCTCCCAGTACGAACTGTGCCACATCTCTGCATATTTGTTGGTTTCTCAGTGTAGTATGACAGCACATCAGTGGAATGGCAAGACAAGCAGTATTTGTCCATCAAGCCAGACAAGTGCTCCTTTCCTGATTCAAGAGAGTACATTTTCGTGCAACTTGTAATTAGACTGTGGAACACATTGCCACAGGATGTTACTCCAGGCCAAGAATCCAGCAAGATGCAAAAAGAAACTGAATACTAATTCTAATAATATTTTTTTTGAAACAGAGATTCAACTCATATTTCAGTTTTGAGGCCAGTTTACAGCTTTTAAGGATTAGGATGAGACACAGAGATGAATTATTCTGTCTCCAGCCACCATAGTGTTTCTTGCTCCTTCCTCTGGCTATTGTTAGGAACATAACGCTGAACTAAGTGTGTTGGCTCTAATTCTGTATCTGTTTATCAGTGATCCCTCTGTACAGTCTTATTTATGGAGAACATCCATTTGTGCAGGCTATAGACTGTAGTGGCCAGATCCTGATCAAATATACAAAGAGGCTTGAGTAAATGCTAAAGAGCAAACTGTGTCTTAATTCAGTTAAACTTGTAGTATCATGTGATACGGAATACTGCTAAGTGAAGTGTGTTAGTGTACTATATACACAGGGAAGTAACTATGCTTTGTAATGTTTGCTTCTACCAAAATTCCTGTTTCTAATTAGTTGTTTTGCTATAAGCTAGGAATAACACACATCACTCATTGGAAAACAGAGCTAAACAAACAAACAAAAAAAATTACAACAGGAAGATACCAGAAAAGGAAGCTTTTTCCAAAGATAAACATTCATACCTCAAATACTTAAGTGTGGCTAATAACATTCATGTTTTAGATTCTGTTCATCTTGTATAAACAGTACTTGCTGCAGGCTGTAATCTTGGGGAGGATACATTTTTGGTGTGCTAGAGAAGAAATGAATGAGTTAGGATGTCCATGTTTTATGATCAGAATTTCCTCCCTTTGATTTCCTGTTTTCAGGTCTTGATTTTATATTGTACAAACTTGATAGTTGAAAGGGTTAGAGGAAAAATTTCTTTGAAGAGCCCTGCCTTAGCTTTTTTTTTCTTGAATTTGAAAAAAATGTATGATGTTTTAGACATCATATTTTGGTCCAAGGATTGTACTGTCATTGCTCTTTTCCAAGAGCAGGAATAACTCATTCAATTTAATTGTCTTTCATTCTGTTTAAAAATTAGTCTGAAATCCACACCACAATGTGAAAGAAAGTCTTCCCTTGAGTGAGAAGTGTTCATTTCAGAGTAGATAGTTCAGGAGAGGTGGGGATGGAAATACCTTAGGCTGGTGCTGCCCACAGAGACAGTGCATCCTTAAATGTTACCCTCAGGGGCCTTCTGAGTTCTGGTCTGCAACTGACTCTTCTGAGACAAATCCGGAGGCAAGTTTGCAGCCTCTGTACCTCTTTTTTTTTTTCCAGACCTTATCCACATCTAAAGGGAAGCAGAACCTGACCACTCCCTTCCTTAGTGTGACACAAAGGAGACACAGGCAGCAGGGATATTTCACAGTTTGATAGGTGGGAGAGAGTAACAGGGACCCAGTACAGCCTGAAAAAAGACTGTCTGCCAGAGAGGCAGACAGAAGGATTAGGATGAGCTCAGAGAGCCACATATATACACCTGCAGGCCATTCCCTCCAGCAAAGACAACAGTCGCTCCCAAAAAGTGTGCGAGAACCTTGGAGTTCTAATTTTCAGTCTGCTGACATGTCAGCAGGTCACAAGTTTTATGTCACTGGCCTACATTTTCCCTAGTTTGTATTCTTGTATTGTGACAACATAGTTATATTTTTTCTTCAGTTAATCATTGCACTTTGCTCCTCAGAGTTTACAATGCTTCAGAGTCTCAAGACACAGTATTTGCAGATGTGGCCCCTTTGCTAACATCTCTCCTGGATGGGTAAGTTAAAAGGTGGGAGTAAGAAAGCTAAAGGGTAATAATCTACTGAAATCCATCAGTTAAAAAAATTACTTAATAGTGGCAGTCCTGTCAAATTTTGTGGCTTTGCAGTTGCATTTTCCTGTTTTCTTTCTACTCAACACCAAGTGAACGTTGTTTCCCCATATAAACAGTAAAAACACTGTTTACAAAATTCAGTGAGCAGAAAAATCTGGGGGGAAAAAAAATATTTTTTTTCCTCTGGTCTCTTTCTGGCAAATTTACACATTGGTTCTAATGGAGGATATTATCTTTCTTTGTGTTTTGGTAGGTTATGTATTATAGCTGTTTTTCAGATGTTTTACAGCTGTTTTTCAGTTGTAGACACAGTATGATACATCTTTTCCAGCAGTGTATTCGTATATGAAAAGCCTGCCAGGGCCACTCTCTGATCATCTGTTCTGTTTTTGTGTACAGCACAGACTATATGAGGTGATATAATCTGGATGAACCAGAACTGAGCATCCTCAGTCATAGTTTCCAACGCTCCTTCAGGCACTGGGATTAAAACAGAATTCTGGTTTGAGTACAAAACTGATCAGTAACAACCACCAACAAATATGTATAATTACTTCTAGCCACTGAAGTTCATGAAATGTTATCCTTCATTTATTCTACAGCCAACTTAAGCAACTCTTGTGAAGAAGCCTTGAAGTGCGTATTGTTATAATCCTTGAGGCTTGAACTGAGATTCACACAAAACTTCCTTTCTGCTCATTTCTCACCCCTGCTCCAATTCCACTCAATTATAGACGGTGGTTGTAGAGCTGTCATGGACCTTTTCCTCCCTGTAGAGCGAAAGCCAATCCCTTTCTATCCACAGTGGCAATCCTTGTTCCTGGCAGTCTGCACACTGAAGTTTCTAAGTCTCCTTTTCTTAAAAGCAGCCTAGAAGAGGCATATCAGGGTATTGTGGATACTGGGAAATCCCAGCCATCCCTTTACACATGCCACAGAGGGGCGCACAAGGACTACCTGGGCTAAGGGAAATCCTATAGGGCCCATATGGCATTCATAGAATAATTTGGGTTGGAAGGGACCTTCAAAGGTTATCTAGTTCAACCACTCTGCAATGAGCAGGGACATCTTCAACTAGATCAGGTTGCTCAGAGCTCCGTCCAACCAGACCTTGAGTGCTTCCAGGGATGGGGCATCTACCACCTCTCTGGGCAACCTGTTCCAGTGTTTCACCACTCTCATTGTAAAAAAATTGATGCTGAAAGGCTGCAATAAGGTCTCGCCGGAGCCTTCTCTTCTGCAGGCTGAACAACCCCAACTCTCTCAGCCTGTCCTCATAGGAGAGGTGTTCCAGCCCTCTGGGCATTTTTGTGGCCCTCCTCTGGACCCGCTCCAACAGGTCCATGTCTTTCCTTTGCTGAGGGCTCCAGAGCTGGATGCAGTACTCTAGGTGGGGTCTC
>VYXH01000158.1:330955-362139 GCA_013397275.1 Burhinus bistriatus | reverse complement strand
TTCAAATATCATGGAGAGTGGCTTGGCAACTACATCAGCCAGTTCCCTCAGGTCCCATAGAATTCTGTATGTTCAGCTTCCTCAGGTAGTCACAAACCTGATCTTTTCTTACAGTGTGAGGAACTTTGCTCCCCCAGTCCCCGTCCTGCGGTCCATCCACTCAAGAGGTGTGGGGAGAGAGGTTGCCAGTGAAGACTGAGGCAAAAAAGTTGTTGAGTACCTCAGCCTTCTCCTCATCTGTTGTTAGGAGTTTGCCAGTCTTGCTCATCAGGGGGCATATGCTTTCTGTGACCTTCCTTTTTTGGCTGACATATCTGTAGAAGCCTTTCTTATTATTGTTTGTGTCCCTTGACAAGTTCAGCTCCAGCCACGCTTTGCCCTTCCTGAAGGTCGTTATTGTAGTTTACCAGGGATGAGTAACCACAGTTGCCATAGTTGAGCAACCTAGGGACCACTAGGTTGGACGAGTTTGAAGAAGTCCTTATAACCAGTTTTCTCTCTCTGCTTTTCCTTTTGCAATGAACATGTTTGCTTTGGCGCAATATGTTGCCTATGTATTTTCAGACATATCTGATCTGTACCTTGATCTGCCATACTTCCCACTTTCTGATTTCCACATTGAGAGAATCCTGTCTAAAAACTAGGATTTTTATATTCCGTTAGGAAATGTTCTGTTATTGAAAACAAAAGACTTGTCTTGTTCTTCCAGAAGTGCCATTTAAACAGAAGCAGATTTTCAGGGAAGGCGAGGCTGTGCACGTGAGCCATGTTTCTCAACAGCCTTCCCATTGTAAATGGGAAACAGACATACTTAGTCTGAACCTTGAACCTTTTTACTGCTCCTGATTGTTTTAGTCTGGGCTCCAAAAAGTGGTCTGTAACAATTTTTAGCTTATGTAGAAAGGAGTGTTCCACTCCTTTTCCTCATTTTTTCTTTATTTTTCTTTCTTAATGAATTGTTTCATTTTTCAGTATAAATACACAGGAAGAGAAGATTGTCCCATATGCAAAACAGAAAAGTACAGCAGACTTCAGAGTTTACAGTTACCCATACAGGGCCAGCAAGAGAGTAAGATAACATTTCTTTTCTTTACAGCGTTGAAGAATCAAACTTGTTTATTTATTTTAAAAAGAAGAATACATTTCTCCTCCTTTGATTGTCTTTAACAGTGTTCTCTCCTAGTGATAACTTTGCTATACTGAACACCCACACTCTTTTCAGGAGAAAAATACTATGAAATTATTGGTATTCTAGCTGGTCAATAAGAACTTTTTGAAACAAGAATATAACTCATGAAGTAGAGTGGAGAAGGAGGAATATTAGGGCACATAATTGAATCATAGTCTGAAATTTTCAGATTGCTCTATTGAAAACCCTTATGCTGGAACCAGAACACCAACAAAGTAAACCAGGTAAATATAAACCAGTCTGCTGCTTGTCTTCTATTGAATCACCCAACAATTCATTCTCTTCTGTGCCTACTTAGATATAATACTGCTTTGGATAGTTTGAGCTCATTTGGGCTTACTGAAATAGTGTTTTGGCTTTGGCAGAGAAGTTGTCACTGATTGATATCTGATTTGCATCTCTATCTTCAGTGCTACAAGCACCTGTCTATTTAGCTTCTAATCATATCATCTGTATCTTGTCAGAACTATTTTGTCCATGATGCTTACTTTCTAACAAGTAGCAATTAAGGAGAATTTGAATGGCTGGACTATATGAAAGTTAGAGAGACTTCTAGAAAGACTTCCATTCTGTTTTTCTTAAGGAAGGCTATTACTTGCAACTTCTGGCTCCCTTTTTGGTTCCAAAGATATCTCTGATTTTGAAACAGGGCTAGAAGTCTCAATAAGCTATGGGCTGGCGAGGCGGTGTGCATTAGGGGTGGAATTGTGAAAATTGCTCATTGTTAGCCCAGCTGAAAGCTACCAAAATTAGTGGCAGCTTTTCCACTGACATAAATGCAAATAGAGTTATGTCAGCAGTGAATACTTAGAGAAATCCCTTGTTTCAGATTTACAGCCCTGATTTCCAGCACATTTCATTTTGCTGTAGTGCTCTTTATTTTCAGTTACAGTTATCTCATCTCCTTTACTTCATCAAATCTATGACTAGACTTCTATTTTATACTCTGCATCCTGAAACGTGGAGGGAACTTACTATAGGTTCACTGACTGCAACTTTGACTTCACATCCCCAGAAGGGGTACCCAGGTATTTGCTGTGTTGCTTATCAGCCCATGTTTCTTTCTAACAAGAGAAAGCTTTTTAAGTAATCCTCCAAAAATAATTGCTTCTAGGCATGTTTACTATGCAAAAAATTGCTGCAAATATATTTCTCTGCAATGGCCATGTAAGTATTTCATGATTTGAAACCATAAATTTAAAACAATTAGATGAGGGGTGTTCATTGAAATTTGCTGGCATGTGCTTGAAACAACATTTTTGATATGAGGAAAAGCATCAGGTAACCAAAAGCAGCTGTTCAGATCTGCCCACGGAGGAGGTATAGCTTAGGCAGTGAAATTTTACTCCCTGGCAGACCAGGAGCAAGCCCATTTTTGCCACTCTCTGGTAGAGCAGAAATTTCAGCATACTGCAAAGCACTCGCTGTGTGTGGAGATTCTGCTAATGTTGTGTCTCTGAACAAACAAGATACTCCAGGGAAGGAGCAGTCCTGTCAGCATAACTGCATGTCTTACAAGAGTTTGTGCTGGCACAGTTCTGTGGTCAACACCAAGGTGCTGCAGAGCAGACGCAGCCAAGGAGGGACTAACCTTCAGCTGCACAGTACAGTATTGGTCCTCAATACAAAGTAGTACTGTGGCCGGATACATTTGTATCTGCCCACTTGTTTTGCTTAAGGTGTTGACTTTGATCCAACTGTGTTAGAAACACACTTTCTGGATAGGATTCATACATCTAAATTCAGATCCCTGCAGCACAGACATCTACAACAGAGTTCACAGCTGTGGACTTTTTTTTATTCTTTTCAGTGCAGAGAAACAGGCATTTTCAGAGTTCATTGGATTTATTTTACGTCTACTTCAGAAGATGATGAATTGTGTTTCATAGGTGCCTGTACCTCTGCAGTGACATTGTACATTTTTACCTTCTACAAGTCCATACCAGAGCAGTCTGTGTGTGCACGCTTATACTGAACTAATGCGTTTGGTTTAAAATTTGTCCCTCTTATTATTAGGGCTGTCTTATCTTTTCCAGTGACTGAGGGCTATGACTGATGAGCCTGCCTGAAGAAGACTGAGCACTGAAGAGTTTACTGTTCCCAGCTGTTAAGATATTAGTGCTGTGGTTTGCAGCATAGCTGTAAGACAAATCAAACCCAGTGATGGTTTACTTTAAAATGCTGTACTGTAAATTGCAGCAGTTCAGGGGCTGATTAACTAGCAGCTCAGTAGTGCATGAACTGGAAGTTAGGCAGACAGGAGGTCTACTAACCTCATCAGTCATTCCAAGCTAAGCATCCTTAAACTCTACTTAAAAGCATCTCTTCAATTCTGCTTAAAAAATAAAATCTGTTTAGGCGATGTTATGAGCAGTACTTTAATTTGTCAGATTTTGAGATCTCCAGAAAGAAACCTGCATGGGCAGTGTGTTTATTTTTTGTTTCAGTTTGTGTTCCCAAATTGTTTGGGGTTTGACTTGCCACCTACCAAACACATTTGGTAATGGTAAAATAAATGAAGGCTCCTCTAATTTTCAGGTACAATGTGTGTATCATGGCTTATGGGCAAACTGGAAGTGGGAAGACATACACAATGTTGGGACCAGAGTTAGAGGAGAACTTTGCGTTCTCCTTAGAAGATGAATTGGAACTTGGAATTATTCCTCGAGCTACCCAAGAAGTGTTCAGGTAACAATTAAGAGAAGGCTTGTGTCAGTGGCTGTCACCTTAAACTTTACAGAAAGGATGAAAGAAAGTTTGTAATGTATTTATCATTACAGATTTCAGCTTCACAATGATTGATATTTATAGCTTCTCTAATTGCTACTCAGTAGTTGAGTTTTGATATAGATTTCTAGTCTCCCTCCTGCTTAGTCTGATTTTCTAAGAAAATAAGATTATGCAATCTTGCTGTGTGTTATCTGTCTGTCTTTCGGACTCCTAATTAACTTTTGCATAAGTTTCAACCACAGTTGTGGGAGTCTAAAAGATAATTAAGTTCTTACAAATTTTGTGAAAATTTTCAATTGGAATAGATGAAGAGGATCCAGATTAGAACCCAGTCCCCAAGAAGAATGATGGTAGAATTTTTAACCACCATCTGTTCTTGCTTTGAGAATTCTTAGATTTTTTTAGTTGAACCTAATGCATGATTTGAACTGATGCGCTGCTATGTTATAATAGAAAAGCATTAGAGTTTTTTTCAGCTAGGCCTATTTCTTTTGGAGAATGGTATAAGATAAATCAAAGATCCAATTTTGTACCAGAATAACTGTGTCTAACTGTAAATACTCTCCTGAATAGACAAGCCCATAATTTGTGAATTTTCTGAGGCTATGGACAGATAACCTCTCACAGATCTAGCTGGGCAGTTTGCCATCTCCGCCTGTTCATTGCTTGCACTCTGCCAGAATTTATCATACCTTCAGCTCTGAATGCAATAACGTCCAGCAGAGAAATGGTTTAAAAAAACCCTTGAGGGGGGAGGGAGGGAGGCTAGTGGAGAAAAACAATTTAAGCTGGCATAGCTGTTTGGAAAATGAAGTTTTATTTACTGCTTCACCTATAATTTAACTGTATATTCTGATTCCTCAGCTTAACATTAGCATGTGGATGAGGCAAAGTCATGGCTGCTGATACTTAATAAGCACTTTTATCAGGTTGTAATTAGATTACGGTTAAAGAACAGATCTTTATTTACACATTGTTCACTTAGGATTTGACTTCAACATTTTTTGCTTTTTTCTTCTCTTTTTTTCTATTTTTATTATCCAGACTTATTTCAGAAAAGCCACCAGGAAGTCACTGGGTTGAGGTTTCTGTTGTAGAAGTGTATAATAATGAAATTTTTGATCTTCTGGCTAAAGACAGTTGTGGAAAAGTATTTGGCATCAAACGTGATGTTGTCACAACCAGAGAAGGAAAGGCCGATGTTCCATTGCTTACGCATGAGTAAGTAAATGATTTGATCTTTATCATCCAACCATGATCTGGTGTCAATGCAATGTATAGCTGTCACAGAATTGCATTACAGGCACCAGTTATCACTTCTAAACAATGACTCCTTACCCTATGCAAAGGAACAGTTCTCACTGTTTCCATTAGCTCAGTCTATTAGACTGCAGTTGGCTGCAAATGTCAAAATAGTTTCAGAAATAACAGTACAATTAGTTTGGGTTCTACTCCTGTGTTAAGCGCCTTCCACTCAGAATGCCTGAAGATAGCTGTGTATTTCGTTGTTGCTGGATCTAGGGCATCTTGTCAGCTGTAGAAAAAGAAGGGGTAACCCAGTCACAAAGCACTTTCCCTTCAGTCTTACCAATTATAAAATTTACAGATTATGGTAGAAATGTATGTACTTCTTGTAGATTTTTAAGCACCTGTAGAGTGTTAGCTTTCCCTACACACATTGGATTTAAGAAAAAGTACTTTAGAAAGATTTTAAGTGACCTTTTAATTTAAATACCCATCTTACACTGCTTAGTATTCTGTTTCCATAACTGGAGGCATTAAAGTGGGAATTGATCTGCTGGCATTTGAACCCATAGTTCTTGAAAACCTGGGTTCTTCAGACTAAAAGCTAAGAAGTAGCTAAGCTTCTAGCCATTCAGTTTTAAGTTGTATACCTTCCTAGCATCGGTGTATGGTAAGTTTGATTCTTATTTACACATCTTGGCTGTGTAGGGAGAGCTAAGGTATTTAAGGTTACACCTATACTTATTTTAATGCTTTCTTGTACTTGCTAAGCATTACAAAGGCTTGCTCACACATGGGAACGATTCTTGGTGTTACGTATGTGTAGTATACGAAGCAAATGTATAATACTTTCTTGTTATATATAAAACACTAACCTTGGCTAATCGTGGGTCAGGGCAATCCCATGCACAAATACAGGCTGGGCGGAGAATGGATCGAGAGCAGCCCTGAGGAGAAGGACTTGGGGGTGTTGGTGGATGAGAAGCTCAACATGAGCCACCAATGTGCGCTTGCAGCCCAGAAGGCCAACCATATCCTGGGCTGCATCAAAAGCAGCGTGGCCAGCAGGTTGAGGGAGGTGATTCTGCCTTCTACTCGTCTCTCGTGAGACCCCACCTGGAATACTGTGTCCAGCTCTGGAGACCCCAACATAAGAAGGACATGAACCTGTTGGAGTGGGTCCAGAGGGATCAGAGGGTTAGAGCACCTCTCCTATGAGGACAGGCTGAGAGAGTTGGGTGGTTCAGCCTGGAGAAGAGAAGGCTCCGGAGAGACCTTATAGCAGCCTTCCAGTATCTGAAAGGGGCCTACAAGAAATCTGGAGAGGGACTTTTTACAAGGGCATGTAGTGACAGGACAAGGGGTAATGGCTTCAAACTGGAGGAGGGTAGATTTAGATTAGATCTCAGGAAGAAATTTTTCACTCTGAGGGTGGTGAGGCGCTCGAACAGGTTGCCCGGAGAAGCTGTGGAGGCCCCATCCCTGGAAGTGTTCAAGGCCAGGTTGGATGCGGCTTTGAGCAACCAGGTCTAGTGGGAAGTGTCCTTGCCCATGGCAAGGATGTTGGAGCTAGATGATCTTTAAGGTCCCTTCCAACCTAAACCATTCTATGATTCTATGAATTAGATGGTAAAAATCACACGTTCATAACAATTCATCCATTCACAAGAGTGAATCTATTTCAGGTGCTTCATTTTAGTAATGGCTGTGTTGTTTATGCTAGTATTAAATCAACATTAGCAAAAAAAATTATGACAAGCAGTACTAGTGGCACCAGAGGGGGGATGCTACCCAGTGGAATTAAGCTACCAGACATCTCCCTGTGAGCACCCAGCATGTGAACAGATTCCAGAATGGAACAATTCTGCTTGTGCACTACAGAGAGGTCTAGAAACGTAGAAAAAATGTTCTGTTCCTTGGACAAATAATGTTTGTGAAAAGAAACATTTTACCCTATTGAAATGTTTAGCACAGTATTATAGTGTTTTATGTTTCTGGGGGGAACATGATGTTTTTCTTCACTTCTCTATAATAATGTTTTTCATGGTCTAGTCTCTACGTTTCCAGGAGGAATTAGAAGTCAGATATGAAAAGCATCCCCCTCCCTCTAAAATAAAACACACTCTCAGTGGAAATAATTGAAAGCAGTATTTTTGTCTTGTGGGAGTTAATCACATAAGCAGACTAGTAGTTGTTTGTTTATATGGGTTTATGCTATTGCCAGAAATCCTTGATAAAAATACAAGAATGTACTGGAGGGTTGCACAGACATACTTTTATGCTACCTAGTTATACACATTTATTGACTTGTATTTTCTAGCCATTGAACTGCTCATAGAAAAGTGAGACCCCAGAGAAATTGTAAAGTGGCTTTCTTCACCATGGGGGGCTCTATAACTCTCCTGTCTTTCTATGAAATAACAATCACTGCAATATTCTAGGACGGATTAACATTTGTATCTGGGGTATGCCTGCTCGTCAGTCTTGAGGTTAAATATGATTTCCAGAGAAATTCTGCATCCTTGATTGCACTCTGCGTGCTTCATAAGAGCGTGGAATGAATTAAAAATGACTGGAGCTTGAAGTGATGAATCCTTTTGCCCTCTCTGTCTGTATTATGCTGACTAGTGGGTTTCTCTCAGTCTCTCTTCTTGGATTTCCCCAACTGTGACTCTACTCCAACTTTTAGCATCTGCTTAAGGCTCTGCTGTCAAGGGAATGAAAAACTCCTTCAGAAGAGGTTGGCAGCACAGCCTAACCTGTGCACGCTGAATCTTTCTTGAAGGAGCTAATCTTTTTCCTTTGACTGGAGAAGAAAGGAGCTGCATGACTTAGAAAATGAAGGTCGGTGCATATAGTGCGGGTACAACAGGAGTTGAATTTTTTCCCGCTTCATCATAACCTACATGGAATTTTTAATTATAGTATTTCAGTAATCAAGATGCTGGCCTGAAAAATGCCTCCTCTCCTTCCCAAGGGAGCTTTGAATAGTTAGTGGGTGACCCATCTCTTTTCCTAGGCTTTCAGGATGGAGAGGTGAGATGTAGCTGGACTTGTGCCATAGAGACAAGAACTAGAAGCTGCAATATGGTTTAATTTGTCCTTCTAGTTAATAAAATGGCTGCCCTGTTTACTTCTGTAAATTTTAATTTATGGTAAAGGAACCTGGTGCCTTGAACTAAATGCCTCTTAAAAAAAACACTTAATCAATTGATAATTGATTGAATTGATAAATACCCAATTCTAATGCAAGTATAAATAAGAATATGGACTTGTGTCTCAATTACAATGCAAGCAGCGAAAAAATGTCCAACTCATAAACAGGTTATATTAATAATTACACAGAAAGGCTAATAAGAAAAAGCAAATCCAAACAAAGTAAGGGAACCATTGAATGAGGCCACCCAGCTGCCCAAAATCTAAAGTAAACAGCTGGTGCTTTGAATGAAAACACATCCTCATTTGTGATAATATTTCATCTAGAATATATCGGCCTGCTGGGTCTCATTGGCTTCTCCATATGTCCATTAAAGTACAGTAGTCTCTTTCCTGCTAACTTGTATGTCTTACTGACTCACAAAAACCTCAGTCTCTTTCTTCTTTTATGGCTTGGTTGACTTTGGAGAACATTCAGCATCAAATTTTTAACCTAACCATAACGGGGCTTCTCTTTGTAGAATCTGGTCCTGGAACATGCAGTACATACAGCATGATAAACTCATAGAGATTATACTAAAAAATTATTACTGTCAGTCCTGCTGAGAAGCTACTGTGCCAAGCTTACAGCACTGGGCTGGGGATGGTTTTTACGTCCAAAGTCAACTGTGTTTTCCCAGTAGGTGACCAGCACTGACAGCATACCCTGAGGCCTATCTCCTTCTGCAAAGAGTAGCTGGAGGACAGCAGCTTGTAGCGCTGACCCCTTGCCAGTACACAGCAGCAGCTTGCAGAAGCCAATTGCCTGTTGGTACATCCTAGTGAAGGCTGCTTACCTCTCGGGCCATCAAGTCCTGGCTGACCAGCTACTGGAAGGTGCAGTTTAAAACTTAGGAAGGCAGGATCTGCCTCTTTGGACCTGAGGCAATAGTCAGATCACCCCAGTGTGAGGCTCTGCCTCCTCTGACAGTAGGAACTGGAGCCACTGCTTCCCTGCTGGTGCCAGGTCAGATGGCCAGGGAGTCATGACCAGTGGGTGCACAGAGGCAGAAATACTACAGGTGAGGCCAGCATGTGCAGCTCAGGATTGACAGGCGAAGTCTCTAGGGATCATTTAGCTCCTGCAGCCCTGGTTACACAGGGAACTGATTTTAGGTGGCTGCTTCCCTTAAGTGTCTGTAAGCATGGTGTGGCTAAGTGTTTTTCTGTTCTTCACATGCCCTTGCTTTATTTTCAGAGGAAATTGTTTTAGCTGGGTATAGCTCTTTTGTGTAAACTCTTCAAGTATGGCTCTTAGCATCAAATGAGTTTGTGCCCAGTGTGACTTTCACTGAAATCGGCCAAATCTAAGTCATGAAGGCCTTTCCTCTTATCACATGCTTGCGTTTGCTGACTGCAGCAATATGGAACCAAGCCTGTAGCCTGTCAGGACAGTTATTAATGATTCTGGTATTACAGGTGCATTCCCTACCCAGGCTGTGATATGCAGTCATAATAATTTATACCTCCATCTAGAAACTGATGTTTAGGTGATGTAACTTGAGTGATTATTGAAGAAGGCAATGCAGTGAAAGGGTAGGCAATCTTACCTCATTTGTTTTAAACACTGCAAACCTGGGAGAAATCATAGTGTTTATTTCACTTTCTGTGTTAGGTTTTTGCCCTTCGATTGGTCACATTTGCAATATTGCCTTTAACTGGAAAAGAAAACAGATAGTACGAGATAAAATAGTCTATAGAAATTTATGCCTGTGTATTCTGACACTGTGCTAGAGTCCCTGCTCATTGAACAGTGGAATTGAACTTTTTTCCAAGGATTCGGGATGTAATTCCAAATGCGAAATATGATTTCCAAAGGCCTACAGAATTTTTATTTTTTTTTTTCCCTAATCCTGTACCTCCCAAAGAACAGGAGCTACCTTAACATAAACTGGACAACTCCACTTCTGTAAGACCAGGTATTCCAGGAATGTCTAAATCTGTATCTTTTCTTCCAAAGCGTGGTATAGAAATTTCAGTCATTTCTAGAGCAAAGCTATGGTACCTATAGACCTGCAAGGCTGGCAGGGCACTTCTTCAGCACTTTCAGTACTACATCACAGCCTTTGTCTTGAATTTCCATCTTCGACTGTATCTCACCTGAAAAAGTCCTTATACAGTTGTTTGTGCAGCTCAAAACTGAGATTAGTATAAGGAGTTAGAAGAGCGGGGAAGTGGAAATGCTCAAATTCATGTCTAAGTTGTCAGTTTTCTTGTGTGATTTTTACTGTGAGTCAGTTAAATCTTCTGCTTGTTTATTTACTTTCTAGGACTGTTGAAAACGCCTCTGAATTTTTGCATCTAGTCAACAAAGGCCTACAGCTGAGAGTCAGGCACCCAACACTGGTGCATGCTCATTCCTCTCGTTCTCATCTGGTAGTTACATTGACCATAACCACAATTGTCTCTGAAGATAACTTTGGTAAGTAGGATGCTACTAAAATACATGTAGAGCCAGCTGTTTTTTGAAAAACAGTCTGTGCACTGAGAGATTTTCATATTGTTTTTTCTGCCTTTTCCTAATGTTTAATACATTCCCTCAGTTCCTTTTCCATTTTTTAATTTCTGTGCACCTTCTTAAATAAAAGACTAGTTTGATGTTTGAATGCTACTGAAACTTTCACTTTTATAATACCTTTACTTTTCTTTATGTCTTCACTTAGAGAGTTCTTGGAGTTTTACAGCATGAAACAACTATTGAAATAAATGTCATCAATAAGTCATAAGGTATAAGATACGATATATAACAAGATACTCAAATACAGTAATTAAATTACTTCATATGACATATCATATAATTACTCATGCTAAGTTTGTGGTAAAGCTAACCATGCGTTTTAGGGGATCAGCATATGCTTTTGGGTGAGAAAGAATTATTTTTTTACCTGCTGCCTTGCAAAAATGTCCATTAAATTCAGAGTCTCTTGAACTGTTAATAATAGGCCACTGTAGAAACAAACAACATAGTTGTCTTATTTACTATGGCAAAACCTGTATTTCTACTTTTCATTACCGCACCAAGACTTACCAGTTTATTGCTTTAGGAATAACTTTGGCTTTTGGGGGTTAACTTTGTTTTCTTTTGCTCATGTTGTAATTAGGCTCTCTGCTTCCAGTGGTGTGGTCCATCTCCTTCATACCCTGCAACAACAATATGGTTTTAGAAAGTGGAAAATATTTAACATTTTTTCCCTTAGATTGCTATCAGAAATTAAACTGACAGTATTAGCAAAATAGAATAAACAGTGCCCTCAGTTACCTATGGGCTTTGCCAAAAGACATAGTTACTTCACAGGTTGCAGCTCCAGTGTTCCAGATGTTAGTTCTAGCCAGTTCCAGATTCTTGTCAATCAGACAGATGTTACTTTTCAAAACACAGTGTTTGCACCATTAGCATACCAGCCATCTTGTCCAGTCCAGTCTTCCCTTTGCCATTTTGAATTGCAGTCACCCTACCACACCATGTTGTCTGGCAGCAAAGCTCCATAGAAATGTCTAATTTACATTGAATGCAGACGCGGGCTTTCAGGTCATAGCATATGGATGAAGATGAGCCATACTGAGGGGCAGAGCAGCACTGCAAATGGGACCTTGCTATAGCAGTGTGACAGCACATTCTGGCTTGTTTGAAAGGAGTAATTCCCGATTTAAAAGTTAGGTGCTATTGTCAAATATCTCAACACCAGAGATCTAAGTCACTAAATAAAAAGTTGTAAAGTCTGTCATGAGTTCTGCACCTAAAGACAGGGCTGACAAGCCAGCACTTTTTCAGGTTTGATTAAGGTCTTTTAGCATTTTGTTTCAGTAATATCTGTTGTTTGATGAGAGCAGTTTCTTAACTTCCTTGTCTCAAACTGAAGAGGAGTGAGAACACTTATTTTTACACTGTATGGCCTGAAGCCATTTATTCTGTGTAAACCAACACAGCTGCTCCGTCTACACTGTGAACAGCTAGTTTGGGTTTTAGCAACAGCCTAGCTGAAGAGGTACAGAGTTCTGTGACTCAATTCAGTGTTCCTTACTCAAGTTTTGCAGCTGGGAACTTTGTACTGTTGCAACTAGACTCTTTAAGTCCCCAGGAGAGTCTATTGTCTCTATTACCTGTAGCAGAGTACACGCCTTTTATTCTTTTATGTCTTTCAGAGAGAGAGAGAGAGAGAGAGAGAGATGGATGAAAGCCAAAACACTGGGGAAAAAAAAGCCAGAACTGCTTTTGGGAAAGCCCTTTTGCATATACTCCTGCTAAGCTAATGTCAAAGCAGCTTTCCCAAAGAATCTGTCTTGCTCTTCCTTCCCAGCAGAGAATGAAAGCCAGATGGTGCTGCTGAGGAAGAGGAAGGATACGAAGCAGTCTAGTGCAGCTACAGAACTACTAGGAGGAGCAGATAACCAATCTGAACAAGCGGGAGTAATGCTATTGAGGCTCATCATGTAGAGATGCAGCAGTGGCATGTGAGGGCTGAAGGAAGTCTAGAAGGAACAGCTGCAAAGGACAAAACAGAAGAGGCAGGATGAAGTTTTTTCTTGCCAGAGCACCAGCAGGTGATGTTTCAAATACACAGAAACAGACTTCAGAGCTTAACTGTTCCCAAACATCCAAAATCTCACTTTGGTTGCAGTCAATCTAAAACATGAAAAAATGCCTCTTTAAAGTCCTTACTGAACTCCTGCTTTTTGTTTTCCACACAGAAGTGTGAACAACAGGGATATTAGATACAACAACGACCTACACCAAGTCTTGTTACCAACTGGTATGATTGGTATGATGAACAGAACCTTAAATAAGATAGACAAAGTCATCCGGCCTGCCCATGCCATTGATTCAGACTTGTATATTGCTTCTGTTAGAACAGCCTTAAACAGCAGATATTCTACTTCCCCTGTTGGTGCCCCATTTTTTCCCCATTTCAGTTTCCAGTGTCAGTGAAAAGCTCCCCTTGTTTGTTTTTTCCATTAACCAGGCACTTCATGGGAAGATGAACAAACCAGTCAGAGGCTAAATAAAGAGGTTTCCTGCACCTTTCCACATAAGAGGAGAGACAGTAAATCCACCTCTTCTTCCAGAGCCTCTTCACCAGCACAACTTGAAGCCACTGAGAGACTGAAGCAAGTCAAAACTAGATTGCAGCTGGTGGATCTGGCTGGTAGCGAATGTGTTGGTAAGCGAACATGTCTGTTTATAGGCATGGATCCTCCCAGATTTAGGTTACAATAGTTGCTGTTACCTCTTTAAGCAGTGAAAGGGATACGTGCTAGCCTGCTTTCACACCGGGGGTAGTTTAAACCCACAGATCCTGACATAAACAAAATTTGTGGGCCTGATTGTTCCAGTTTTACACTGGTACAGTTTAACTGAAAATCTGACTGCATAAGCCTAAAATAAGCCCAGGGCGGTTACCCATATCATAGGTATATTATTTGTTCAGACTGGTTTTATTAGGCCTGTTTTTCTACTCTGAAAATTAGCATGTCTTTGTACAGAAATGTTTTAAATGAATAAATTATTTAAATATTACACATATCTGTAATAATTGGTATTACCATGCATGAGTTTTTCTGCCTTATTGTGGAAAAAGTCTTGGAGGAAGTTAGCGTTGAAAAGATAATATTGTTTTCATTGTTTCCTCAAAGCATTTTCTTCCTCCCCCCTCCTCTATGCACACAATAATTTCAAAAACTTGATTATTTCCTAAAGGACAAGCTTTCTTACCAAGAAAAGCCATGCAGCCAAATGTACCATTCCAGAAATAATGTTTTGAAAACTGAACCAGTATTATGAAAGAGTCCTTTACTTTACTGCCAAGAATTCTTGCTGTTGCTCACTGTTAAACTTTTGTTCTACAGAGAAACCTAATATAATACATTATTTTTTTCATTTGCTCTAAATGCTGGAAACTGGTAAATGTATAATTGAGCAACAGTGTGTGTGTTCTCTCCGTTCAACCAGGACACCCATTTACTTGGTTTGGAGCTCAGTGGGCCAGATCTTGCAGTGAAGCCCAGAACTGTGCTCACTTACATCAGTGTTAGATATGGCCTAGCATATACAGCACACTAACCTCTGCCATCAGCTACGCTGGTGGAGATTTGAAGATGTTGGACTTACTTGGATAAAAGTGAGGGCAGCTGTTAACTCATAATTGTTTTAAAATGTGGACAAATCTAAGTAAGCAGCAGTAGCAGGCATCTCACACACTTTAAATGTACATCAGCACCCTGCCTTGTTAGCTCCACAGGCATCCTGGATCATTTACAGCATTTACTAAGTGGTCCCTTTTTAGAAAACTAGGTTTCAGTTTGAAAACTCAGCTAAATGCTTTGTGGAAGCTCATCTGACCAAATGTAGATAATCAGCAGTTTAAACATGTACCCTCTTCACCTATTTGCAGTTTTCTGCTTTAGGGTGATATCCATTGTCTCAGGAGTCCACCTTCGCTGACTATAAAAGAAGCCTGGGGATGCCCGTAGACGCAGACCCCACTGAAGTTAGTCTGAGATACATCCTGGCTCAGATTATTGACACACTGCGGTGGGGTCTTCCAACCTGTTTTGCTCTGTGCCTCTCTGCAAAGAGACTCTATCATTCCAGCCCCATCCTCTCCCACAGTCACATTTCTCCAGCCCTCACTGTCCAGACTTCTGGGTTTTTTTCTGTTTTTGTGCCTTTTCACACTTGCCTCTTAAGCACCTCTCTTGTTCTCCCAGTTGGGAAAATGCTGGCCTAAAGGGAAAACAAGATCCTTAGTCTCTCTCTGTACAGCCTCTTTGTCTCTCCAGAGGTGGGACAGAAGGCAGCTGCAGAAACTGCTAGCCCCTTCCGACCATCCCACTACCATTAGTTCTGCCTAGCATGGGTCATGTGCTCTGGATAATGAGAAGTGATGGCAGATGTATCTGTAGCTCATCCACTATCCTGAAGAAAGGTTGAATTTGAATAATGTCATGCTAAATGCTAACAGCAAGTTTCTCTTCCCCAAATGGCAGAAGTAAGGACAGGAGGAATTAATTACTCTTAATTGCACACTCATCCAGACTGATCATAGAGTTGGGCTTGCAGCACCTCTTGAAATTGGTGCAACTCTATTTGTACACCAAACCTGCCCAGTGTTGCCCAAGGGCAGCATAGCTCTGTACCACCATGCTGGCTGGATGGCAGAAGGGCATCGTTTTCCTGTATTGATTTCCTTAGAGCAGATCATACCACAAAGAACAGCACCTTACAGACTTTCGTGAACATAAACCCCTCACACTTCTGCCTGCTGTACAGTTTTGTTTCCGCAGCTTACACCATCAGTGTCACTCCTGTTCTTCCCAAGGGATACAGACAGGGCAGATAACTATTATACAAAATGGTGGAACGCAACAGGCTTCTCTCTGGAGACACTGTGGACTGATGTTTTCAAAAGCAGCGTTGTCTTGTCTGATCTTATGGTGTTCCCACTTTCTCAGTTCCATAATACACACAGAGCCAACATTTATTGTACAGCTGAAGAGATCAACTTTGACATGAGATAGTTCAGACCATCTGCAGGCACTGAACCTTCTTTGACCTTCCTTCAAAGCATAGAAGCACCGAACAATGTATTGGCAGTCAAGTAAACGATCACTGCATCTTGCTTTTGGCATGGGTGGACTGGAAGTCATGGTTCAGAATTTGTGTTCAGAAATGCTGCATCAGAAGTAGATGATACAGCAACAGAATTTTTCACAATTACAGTTGAAGCAGCTTTGCTTAGTCTTACCATTGCCTTTTTCTACACTGTACTAGGTATGTCTGGAGTGACAGGTGCAGCACTGAGAGAGACATCATTTATTAACCGCAGCTTGTCTGCCCTAGCAGATGTTCTTGGAGCAATAGCAGAACAGCGATCTCACATACCATATCGAAACAGCAAACTTACACATTTGCTTCAGGACTCCTTAGGTGAGGGATTATACTGGCTTTTGTTTAACAATATAGATTTTTTTTTTTTCCCAATCTTTCCCCTCCTTTGTTGTGTAAAACTAGAGGATGATCTTGTACTCCTCCCTTGTATGTGGGCCTCTATTCAAAGACTCTGGCTTTGGAGCAGTGTGAGTACACAGTTCTGAACTCCTCCTGAATTTGGCTAAACGTTGCTTTTTCCAAGGTTCAGTTTAGGAATACACATGGAATAATCACAACATCTCTAATAGGATTGTGTAAAGGGTAATAACTGCATTTCACTGGTGTTTCATGTCAGGTACAGTTTACAAGTTCACCTTCAATCTTTATTACTACAGAGCGTAGTCACGTATTTGTACATTCCTTAACATTGTGCCCTGTAGCAGTAACACAAACGAGGGAGACTCCAAAACATATGCGTGTACTGTGCTACAACTTATTTTTGTGTTTGGGTCACCTCCTCTTCCCTAGCTCCTCATCTATGCAGAAATAGTTTTAAAGCAAGTGTAATTCCTGCAGTAATGTCAGATTTGTGTCCATCCACCTAGTATATTAGTCCGTCTTTCTTCAGACAGAAAGCATCAGCCCTCTAGTTCAAGGTATTGGCAGTGACTGAGGTAACAGTTCTTCAGAGTTTCTGAAAGGCTGTTAATTTTTGCTTGAACTTTGAATTTCACCTAGCTCCGGAGTCCCCACTGTGAAAAGGGAAAGCCAAAGAAAGAAGTGAGTTTAGAAGCTATGTTGTATGGGCACTGAGCCTGACTTCAACCGTGCCTGGTGTGTGAGTTGGGTGACACTGTTTAGGTGAAGTGTTGAAAGTGGCAATCTCCTTGTTTGTTTAATCATTCCCTGTGAACTTCTAATAAGTCTGTTTTGCTTTATTGTCACACAAATAAGCCATTTTGCCATTACCCTGAATTTACAAACATTTGACAAAGCGTAATGAAGTGCCCAAATGCATAACATACATGCAAACTAACTGACGAAGCCATAAGGGGAAAAAATGTACGTTACAAATTGTGAAACATTAATTCTTCTGGGGCAAATATCATATGGTTAGAGCCAGACTTCCCTAGAAGTCTAGAGTTGCCTGGTTTTTACAGCCCTCTTCATGTACAATCTTCTGCTTCATAAAAGCAATGGTAGCCTATGCTCATTGTTGTGTAGATAAATACATTACGGGTGTACAACTTACTGAAAATAATGAGGTAAATAAGTATGTTTTGCCTTTTTCCTGCTTTTAGGAGGTGATGCTAAACTGCTGGTGATGCTGTGCATCTCTCCTGACCAGAAGTACTTAACAGAATCAATGCAGTCTCTGGGATTTGGAACTCGTGCTCGGCAAGTTCAGAGAGGACAAGTCAAGAAAAAAAATCTCCCAGTGCCGAGTAAAGCAAAATAAAACCTAAGACTCCTGTGGATTAAAGTATTATTAATGAGTTCCTCAGACTGAAATGTATATTGTTGTCCTAAAGCCATTCTTTTAGATATCAACTGCCAGATTAAATAAACAATCCTCAACGTGGCATTAGTAAGCCATAAACCTGCTGATAATGTTCTTGCTCCAAAGATAATAGCAAGTATTAACAACAGCTACCAACCACGGTGGAATGACATAGAAATAAATCAGGCTTTTTTAGGAAAGCTACTTCAAGACATCGTTTTGGTGATGTGTTTCCTTTGGGCAAGTAGAACTAAGTCAACAGAGCTCTGATTTAGGATGGCTCGCTTCTGAAAGGCCAAGGGTGCATTCTGTATTCTCAGTAGAAGGCAGGAGTCTTAAGTATCATTCCAGTGCTTCAAAGCAGCAAGTGAAATACTTCCTCCCAGTTTGGATTAATGAGACATGTCATCATGGCTTGCTTTTCTGTCTAGCATAGATGGGGTCATTCCTAATGCACTATCAACAGGTAGGAATGTAAAGGAACCCGTCAGCTGTATTGAATGGAGTTCTGTTCTCTGGTTTTAGGTAGGAAATAATGGCACTAGTGAGATGGAGAAAAAGGAGTAAGGCTCTATCTACTATCCCTCTGGAATGTAGCATAGGAAGCAAAGGAGGGATTATAAAACTTGTTGAAAACACACTCAGGTTAAATGGTTGGAGCAAATCTCATCTCTGCTGAGTTCACTAAGACTACAGCTTTGCTTGTTTTGGGTTTGTGATTTTATTTTTTTTTCCTCCATGGGTACTAAAAGGCCCTGAACTTCCTAATGGCTAATGGGACCTAACTTGTACAACTGTTTAGAAGTTGTTTCGCTTACATTTCTGAAGCAAGTTAACCACATCACAACCTTGAAGATGTGCCTGCACATTATAAAAGGTTAACTAATATGCTTCCCATCCATCACATGAATAGAACACCAAAAACCCAGCTGGTGATATGCTTGTCATCTTCAAGAGGCTTTCACCCTCTTACACCAATGTTGAGACAACATCACGCAGGGCTTGTGAATGAAGTTACACTGGGAAAAGCTTCAAGGAAATTTAAGCAATGTTAGAGATGAGAAGCAGTTCTGAGATGAGTAGTTGAGTTCAAATAGCATCTGATGTGTTTTATGCACTGCGTTATTGCTCAGCAGAGGCCTCAGGATCCACTCTGAATTTTTATCTCCAGCAATCACTGAGCCTCTAGACTGGGAGAGAGGTCATTGGTAGGTCACTGCAAGAAGGCTTAAATTGCAGTGGCCTGCCCAAAAGGCTGGAGTTTATAGTACTCCAAGTCACTTAACCTTCACAAGCATAAATATTTATCCAGAGATTATATAGCATACTATTATTGGAATTTCATCCTTGAATGTGTAACAGCTGCTGTGTTGCATGGAATGCTCTGGTGCTCAGAACATTAGCATCTCAGCCACAGAGCTCTAATACTAGTTGTTTTCCTAAATAATGTCATGAGGGTAAAAATGCCTTAACTTTACCCGATTCCAGCAGCGACAGATGGGTAGGAAAAGCATCTGGACACAGGGCCTTATGACGCTGAATAGTCACTAAAGCAATCTCAGGGGAGAAAGTGTCACAGCGAGGAAATGTTAGCCTGGTAAATGAAATGCAGGAGCAGACAGCTTCAAGCTCGCCTGAGTCTCCCGACAGGTAGGCTACTAAGCAGCCTGGATTAGAGCTCTAAAAGAGGTTAAGTGACAAGGGAGGGCTAGCTAATTCCACCAGCATCTTTAAGTAAGTTCCTCAAATATTTTTAAGGATTTGGCATTTCCTAAGTGTTACATAGAAATGTAACTTGGCATGAGCCGTGCTTTCTTTTCTGGAGCTGCTCTTCAAAACTTGGCATTTATTTACAATCTGTGTGGTAGGGGAAAAGCAGCAACACTTACTGTTAAAGCTGAGAAATAAACCCCTTAAGCATCAGCAAATACCAAAAGTTTAAGTTTCTACATTAATATTAACTCTGCCAAATTGTGCATGTGCAGCATTCGCTATTCCTGTTTTCCTTGTCAGCACAGTGTATCACTTGCTGTTTGACCTACACAACGAAGTGTACAGGGTATGCAGGGCAGCAAAGTTAACATTTTGCTCTAAGAACTTTCAGTTTTGGAATTTCCTGGGTTATAGAGATGCGATTGCCCAATCCCAGTGTCAGATGTGATGTGCTGAAGGAAAGATGGGTAAAAGTTGTAAGGGTGAAATGGCTTTACTCCGGCACCTAAGCTGAATTGTCTTCTGCCTGAAGATTCACTCAGACCTGCTAAAGGAGAGGCAGGGATCTTCAGACAAGTAACTAATGTCCTGAGGAGCAAGGAAAACGGTATGTGCAAGGCCCTATACTTCTGTGCTGTATTTTTTTTTTTTAGTTCTCAGAGCTTTCAAGCTTTGAAATGACAGCTATGTTAGAAAAGCAGGTGTGACAGATACTCATGGAGCTGACTTCAAGGTTTCCTTTGTCGACCAAAACCTATCCTGATAAACCGGGCCTCGTCATCTTGACACTGTAAAGCTGAAACGCATGTGCCAACACTGGGAGAAAGAAAGAAAGTGCTAATTGAAAGGATTCTAAAAAATTGAGACAGGAGGTCATAAGCACCAAGAAAAAGGTGGTTGTTTTAATTTAAGAGTGCCGATGTAGCATATGTGCTAATACAGCTTTGTTCTCTGCATGGGCAGGGGTGCAGGCAAATGAGAGTAAAAACTATATAAATCAGGAGAAAATCCTTTCCGTGAAGCCCGCAGGTGCATAATCCAGCGCTCAGCTGGTCTCTTGGTGCACTGAAGCAAGCGCGCTCCCAACCCTGCTCTACCTCTGCCAGCTCAGCTGGGTGATTGGGTCAGTCTTGGGGGGAGTGCTGCTCAGTATAGGGCGGTCCTCTCTCCTGTCCATGATCAGCATGCCTTGGTGGCAGTCGACATGCTAACCTTTCACTGCTGGGCTCTCCTTCTCCTCCCCTGGGCCCCCGCTTTGACCTGTGACAGTTCAGCCAGTGCTCAGCTACGTTGCACCTTCCACCCTCCCGTGGTCAGCTGGACGAAATAGGCGTTCCTCCACAGAGCGATGCAAGGCACCACACACCCCAGCTATCCATTGGACTGCCCTTCAGATGCCCCTCTCAAATTAATTCTGCCTTTTTCCTTGTCCTGCAGATGAGCTGAGCAAACCATTTTAGCAACAGTAGCTAGGAGCCTCCACCTCCTCCTCAAAAAGCCTACCCATTATTGAAACCACAGCAAGCCCAAGAGAATTTGGTCTTGTGAATACTTGGGTATTCAATGTCCTGGTTTAGTGTGAAGTTGGCCAAGGAGCCGATGGCCTGAAGCCTAACTAGCACAGCAGCTGCCTGGGAGGCCCAGGGTCTGGCATTCATGCCAACGTACCCCAAGCACCTTATGTAAAGGTGGAAGATGCTTCCACGCTGTGAGCACCCCTCACGCCCTGGCACCCTACTCACACATCCTCTAACCCACAGGGCAAGCACCCTCCCAGAATGCAGAAAATTTGGATGCGGTTCAAAGACAAAGGATTTGAGTTTGTGTCTTCCCCCACACAAGTGAGTGCTCTGGCTTGTAGGACATCCAGCAGATCTGGAGATGGGACAGGGAAAATGGGACTCTACCAGAGCAATCCCCAAGTCCTAATAGCAGCAAGTGCCCTAGGGCAAAAATACACAAGTGTGTATGCACACAGACCTACACAAAGTTAGCAGGAGACAGCTAGACATATCTGGAATCAGCCAATAGCCTTCAAAGTACAAGTCCAAAATTTGGCCCCAAACTACAGCTTGGTACCCATGTTTCTCTGTGGATATATCATTACAGATGGAATTTATCAACTCCGGTTGTTGGTTCCCCTTGCAGCCAAGGCAGAGGGATTAACAGGATAGATCCACTTTCAGCAAGTACCTCTGTCGCCCTAGTCTAGCAAAGGAGTCCAGGCAAAGGGTTTAGCGCCCCAGCTCTCAGTTTGCCACAGCCAGGGAAACTGATTGCTCAAGGACGTGATTTTGAAGGACCTACAACTGCTGTGAAGGTTTTTCATGTATTTTTTTCAACCTTGATCCCTACTACACCTACCCAACTCTAATGTTAAGCTCTACAGTGCTGGTCCAACACGCCTTCTTTCAGACTTTGCAAATCTGTCCCCAGTTCACTTGCGGCACCCAGCTTTCCATACGGGGGAAGGCAGCATGCTTTAAGGGGCAGAGCAGAGCATATGGCACAGGAGCTGCGCCCCATCAGTTCCCCATGAGGATGTTTTTTTCAGCGCCTGCAGGGAACGTCTTTGTGCCGGGCAGCTTACACGCTCCCAGAGCTGCCCCATGCCGAGCACGTGGCTGGCACGCTGTAAATTCACACTGCAGTTCATAGCACTCTGCACCCTCTGCAGACAAGCCGTTCATCTTCCTCACCACCTGGGAGTACTCTTATCAGAAGGGCCCAAGGAAGCGATGTGATCCACAACCGTTTGACAGTGCTGCATCTCATCACGGGGTTAAAAAAAAAAAAGCAGTAATTAAACAGCCAGCGCCTTTGGCCTGTTCTTAAACAAAACCTTGACCTATGCTGACATTTGAAAATTATATATTTAATTTCCACATGTGGCTTCATGCCTTGGCAGCAGCCACACCACAAAGAGAGGCTGCTCTTGGTTTTAGCCAGGCTAGGAAAACCATAATTAGCATTGGAAGGTTCACAAAAATGTTTGATTTGTTATTAAATTGCCGATTCCATTTTACGAAGCACTTTCCCAAACCTCCGCAAAATGAAAGCACAGGCAGAATGAAGCAGTTATTGGGAAAGGCTTTCGGCTCCTGCTGTGGACAAGCAGTTGCAAGCTGATGGGTTTGGAAGCCCCTTCCAACCAGAGGAAGCAGCGGCAGCGTCTGCTCATGGAGGAGCAGACGGGCCCGGAGTGCTGGAACGCCAAAGGTACTGCAGCCTTCCACAAAACCAGCTTGGCGTTTGAGCAATGACATTAACCATAGCCCCCAGCCAGACAAAAATGCAAGCCACATACCATACAAAGGAGAGCACGGGGTGATCTAATTGAAGGGCATGAGTGAGGGGAAACATGGCCTACAATTCTTTTTTTTTACGTCCATTTTTATCAAACCAGGTTTTATCTTGCAATGCATTTACCCCTTTTAATTTCATTTATATGAAGGGAGACAAAAAAATCTGAGATAAAATTTGAGCCTTCTGGAAGTCATGTGACTATCTCCGGGGAGGCTGGGGGAGTGCACAGCTGCATTTGGTTTCCTTTATTTGAATTCATCTTTAATAAATGGCAAGGTGCCCATGGTCTTGACTAAGGTTGGCAACGCGTCCGAACAATAACTGTCCAAAAGTTGCGTTGAACTATTCTTCGATGACATCTAGAAGCGAGCGTTTCACAGCATGGCCCCGGGGGCAGGAAGAGCAAACGCAGCAAATGGATGTGGCACTGCAGTGCGGGAAAGGTTTCAGCTTGTGCCTGGCCATAGGCTGGTGCCGGGGACTGAGGCCCGTGGCTGCGAAGGCACCGTTTGTTTTGGGGGTCACCTACAGCCTCCCCGACGGCACGGGCATGCTGCAGGAACCGCATGGGGCTGCACAGAGAGCGCTGAAGCCACCAGGTACCAGGTAATGCATCTTTGTGCTCTACTGTACATCCCTCTCTGAGCTCTTGGGCTCTCAGAGATGATCTTAATCTCCCCCTTACTTCATGACAACATTCCCCCTGGCCTGTGTGTTTACCTAAGATCTCAGATTAAAAAAAGGAGATGACGCCTTTTCCCCACAGCCAAAATTTTGAGATTGGGGCTCCTCTTCCAAACGCTTTGTCTGATCGAACGCGATATTTCAATGACATGATACGATGCTCCAAATTCACCTCTTGTTTGTTCAGTACATGACGTGTCTCTAATGACTTGGAGATTAGCCTCAGAAAACCTGCTGAAATGCTTAAACGGTCAAGTGACCGGACACATTCAGATGTCAGTACTAGCAGTTCGAACACGAGGGCCTAAATTCAGCAACAAGAGAATTGCAGTGCTCCAGCTATCAGGACCAAGTATTTAGCATCAGCTTTGATTTATAGAAACAACGTGGGGAAAAAAATCCATAGTTATCAAACACCAGGAACATGAGATTTGCACATCTGATCCACAGACTTGCAGGCTTAAAGTTGCACCCCCATGTTCTTCCATCTCCCTTCATGCTTGCAAGTATCTCCGCTAACACGTGTCCCCTCTTGCCCTTTTTTTGTTAAATTACTGTCCTGGCTGGGATGAGTCACTGCCCAGCAGTTCACTTAAAGGCAAGCACCAGGAGTGGTTTTCCCTCTCATTTTCCTCTGGACTTTACTAATCAGTTCCTTCCCTCTTCTAAACAAAAATAACAAAACAACAACAAAAAAACCCCACCCCACTTATATAAAAAGCTTTGGAAACCACACCAGAAGCTCTGAAGATCCAAGAGACAGAAGATGATACTTCCTCACTTCAGATGTTTGGGTTTTTAGCAGCATAAGCCTCCTCTGCCTCTTTCTGAGCACACACACACACACACACACACACACAGAGATGCTGCCCACTATATGCTCTGAGCTGGCATCTGGAATAACACAAGCTCCAGGTTAAACTCACAACCACCTTCAGAAATGCAAGCAGTTTGCAGAGCAGCTGATGCACTAGCAAGCAGTCCTTCTTTATGCTTTAGCCACAGGCCTTGGATACTTCCAACCCCATGTGCTTTGGGCAGGCAGCGCTGACGTTCCCGATAAAATGTGCATTACACCTGCTCTGATGAGTTTCATCCGCACTCCTTTTGTCCTGACCCATTTCCCAAGCCCTCCCCAGGGTAGGTGGCTGAGCACAGGTGGATGCACGCACTCATCCTCACACCACTTAGAAAGGAGCCGGAGGAGCAGCCCGTGCTGCTCCGGCTGGGTCTGCTGCCAAGGCTGAATCCACAGAGAAGGTCTAGCTGGTGCTTAACGTGCCAATGCTCTTAGCGCTTCAGAATGCAACTTGAGCTTAGGCAGCCAGATCTGACAAGTTATTTCATGGTATCCAACTGGTGGGAAGCACTTCCCAACAGAGATGGGACAAAGTTTGCAGGAGGCAATTCAATATTGCAGCATCCAAACAGGGATGCCTCGCAGAGATGGCACAGGGCTCAATCAGATAGACTACAAACTGGGTGTTGAGAAGGTACCAGGCAGTGCAAAAGTCACTGCCCAGGCTACCTCCAGGGGCCATAAAGGGCATGGTGTCTCTGGACATTCCCCACTGGTACTGTCTTATGGAAAGACATGTGTCCCATCTGCTGCCCTCCCAGTGTCCATCCAGAAGAAAGACTTTATAATGCCTCTTTGTGGAAAGCTGTTGTAGATTCACTGTCAACATGTACCAGCTGGAAGTTACAGCAGTAACTTTTGCTACTGTTCACTACCTAATGCCGTGAGAGCAGAGAAACACCTCTTGGTAGCAAGCCCCTTAGATCAGCCAAGACGCTACAGTGATGTACCTGTTGCACTCTTTACCTTTCCTCTTACCTTGGCTCATGTAGACTGGAGACGTGGTGGTGAATGGAGTCAAATCCAGCTGGCAGCCAGTCACAAGCGGTGTTCCCCAGGGCTCAGTATTTGAGCTGGTGCTGTTTAATATCTTTATCAACGACCTGGACGAGGGGATTGAGTGCACCCTCAGTAAGTTTGCAGATGACACCAAGTTAGGTGGGAGTGTTGATCTGCTTGAGGGTAGGATGACTCTACAGAGGGACCTGGACAGGCTGAATGGATGGGCCAAGGACAATGGTGTGAAGTTCAACAAGGCCAAGTGCTGGGTCCTGCACTTGGGTCACAACAACCTCATGCAGCGCCACAGGCTTGGGGAAGAGTGGCTGGAAAGCTGCCTCGCAGAAAAGGACGTGGGAGTANGAGGAAATGGGTTCAAGTTGCACCAGGGGAGGTTTAGGCTGGACATTAGGAAAAAATTTTTCACTGAAAGAGTTACCAAACATTGGAACAGGCTGTCCAGGGAAGTAGTGGAATTGCCACCCCTGGAGGTATTTAAGAGACGGGTAGATGTGGTGCTTAGGGACATAGTTTAGTGCTGGTTTTGGCAGTGTTAGGTTTATGGTTGGACTCGATGATCTTAAAGGTGTCTACCAACCTAGGTGATTCTATGACTCTGCAACTGCCCATACCAGCTACCAGACCAGCAGCTGTGATGTGGGGAACATGTAACAGGCAATGCAAAGGGAGAAAAAAGAGGTCCACAGCCTGACTTCTGCTTCCTTACCAGAATCTGGTTTACCCACAAAATTTGGCATAGCACTTGCAACAGCAAAAGGCAGGATGAGACTGTGATGCCTGAACACAAGAAACTGTACCTGCATGTTCACCAGCATCATCTCCATGTGGACAAGGAAAGAAGACTTATGATGGACACACCAATGCAGACACTGCGTGACTGCAGGCAACTCACAACAGCCACTTCCAGGACATGGGATGCAAGCAACAGGCCTACAATTTATCAGCACAAGCACGTTTGTGTTAACCCCATCTACCTCAGTCCCATAAATCCTGGCACATCAAAACATCACAACATTTGCAATCCCAGCTGCAAGGCACAAGCTCAGCTCTAAGGTATACAGGGAAAAGGCACAAGCAGTTGCATGAGGACACGGGTCAGAGGAAAAGAAGTGAGCTACCTGCACAGTCACTGTGCAGGTCCTGGGAGGGCTCCTGCTGGTAAGGATACAGCAGCTCCTGAAATCCTGGTAGAAAACCTTCTCTGGTCAAGTTACGTAGCAGGGAAATGCAATGCCTGGGGAAGCTGGGCACACAGCTACTACCTGCTGCTTCTCCTATCACCAGGACTGCATCCAGTCCAGTTGTGGAACTTGTATGAACTTAGAAGCAGCTACAGGTGTTACCTCTGGCCAAATTCAGGCCAAAAGAGCAGCCACCTTCTCCACATTCATTCTTCTAGGAGGCATCGGCCTCCTCTTGGTGGAGATGAGCACCCACACTCACTCACAGGTTTGCTTTTGCTCTCTCTTGAAGTGAGCCATGCACTGCCATGGGATGGTGAGGTGATCCCTCTGCAGAACTGACCAAGCTAAGTCTGTGAAAGGGAAGGTGCCACTGAGGACACTTCTGCCCATCCACAGACAAGCCTGGTGCTGCACAAGGCAGCACCAAACTGCCTTCAGCCAGGATGCCTTTTTGGAGACCCCAACCAAGCACTCAGGATACCAACACAGCTTATGGTGACCCCTAAAATGCTGGCTTCCCGGGCAGGACGAGGCGCTCATGCAGGTCCGCAGAGACCTGTTATCTGGGGGTACACAGCTGGTTCCAGTACACAATTAAATTACACACACCACTGACAGAGTCAGCGACTACAGTCCAGCACCCACACATAAGAGCTCCTCCACGACAGCTGAGAGGGTCCTGCACCACTGGTGCTTGTGACTCCTACAGCAAACGACATTTTGGCAAGACTGAGAGGCAAGCAAGCCCTACCCCACCACCCCAGCAGGGCTCTCCTTACTTCTCTCCTGGGCAGCTCACCCACAGGACCACGACACTGGAGCCTGCTGATAACTCTTCTTCCAGAGAGTCTGCAGAGACCTCCTCTTTTCCCTGACTCTTCTCAGAAGACAGCCGATTTCCTGTGCTTTGATTGCCCTCCTCTGCAGCACCCTCCACCTGGACCTGCTACCAGCTGCAGCGAGGTAAACACCTGAGCCACCGGGAACACGTTCTGGCTGCTGCTTGTGGGCAGAGGAGAGCAGCTTAGGGACACCAGAAACCACCTCATGCTCCTGCATGCCTAAGGTGTCACTACTGAAACAGCTGTCCCTGCTGTCATCATGCCTCGCAGGGCTCTGCGTTTTATCCATGCATCCTCTGCATGGGGAGAAATTGTACTTGGAACTTGGTGGGCACCTGCCTGGAGTTAGAGAGGCAGCTCTGAGCCTCCAGGACAGCATCAGGCAGGGTCAGAGTGGTGGCAGTCTTTAAAGCTTGTTAGCCTTAAAGGTGCTGGCTTGTCTGAAAGCTCAGCCGATGCTCTGGCAATGTCCTTGGGAAAGGCAGCCTTCAAGAGCTCCTACCCTCCTCTGTTTATTCTGAAAACAGGATAAAATCAGCATCATGGCTGTAGCGCTCTCCCTTAGCATGCTAGCCCTATATTTTTCAGCAGTAATTCTGCTTTGGATCTCAAAGTGGTTTGTGTTGAAGCAGATTGGAAAGCAATGGTTTGTACCCTCTCTATTATTTGCAGTGCAAATTTTAATCAAAATTGTACCCAGCTGCTCCCACAGCACTCTACTGCTCATCCCCTGCTGCAGGACGTGGCTAGCGGAATGCCAGTGCTGGCAGTCGGGCAGGGCTGGGACTGGCCAGGGGCATGGCCCCGTGTCCACACCCCCAGCCTCAAGGCATTTCCGAAATGTGAGTTTGGATCTAGACATTCAAAAACACACCCGTACTTGGGGCTGTCTTTATTGCCTTTCTAGCACAGGCCCTTTGAACAGTTCTATTGCCAAATTTTCCCTTCAGCCAGGTATGCTGGAAGGATTCCTTGTCTTCCTTGTTACAAGCTGTGAGCCTTATGCAAAAGTGTGACTCAGGAGCTAGGGCTTTAAAAAAAAAAAAAAATGTAGCATACTGTGAGAAATGCAGTCAAAGCTGGCAATACTAATACTGTCCACCTGGCCTCAGGTGCCTCATCTGCATTAACGCACCCACTTCAGTGACCAGCATGTCCTTCTTGACCATCCCGAGAAGGGGAGCTCCCTAAAATGTATCTCATAACCCATTAGCACTTTAGCGGAGGGATTATAGGAGCCCTCTGTTCATGTCTGGTTAGAAGGACCATGGGGACAAAGTTTGCATTAGCCACAGAAATATCATATGGGCAGAAAACCCTCCCTGGCCCCAGCAGTAGCTACATGTGCCAGAGGAGAGGACAGGGGCATTGCTGGTGTCGCTGGTCCTGCAAACAAAGAGCTCAGGATCCACTTCAGCAGACACTACAGACAAAAGCCAGGCTGGCTTCCCATGCTTCCTCCATACACACAGCGAGGCATTTAACCCTAAATATAGGAGCACAGCCCACAAGCCAGACAAGGAAGATTTCAGTACCACCGCCAGGAACAACAACAAGCTGCACCACAGACCTTATTTCCAGCAGTGGGTAAGCACGGATGCCTCAGAAGAGGACTAAACGCCTCCTCGCTCTAATCCCCCAAGTCACGCATCAAGGAGAGAAAAGTACCTGGCTTCCTACAGCGCATGTTTTTGCTCAGGAATCTCCATCCCAATAGCCAGAGCTCTTTTGAATGCGCTTGGGTCTGAGATGGTGCGGAGGGGAGGGTACCCCCAAAGCCTGCCAGCCAGCAGAGAGAAGGGAGGGGCTGCCTCGATGCAGCCCTTCAGCCTGAAAGCCCTTAGTTGGAGACCAAGCCACATTCAAAGCTTCACTTTCTAAAAGGCTGCGGAACATGGCTGTGGAAATCAGTCACTGTTGCCACGATCATCAGAAAACTCAGGCTTTTTGTCAGCTGGTTGTAGCAAAGAGGCCGAGTACTTTCTATGGTAATGCAAACTAATTTTTCCTACACCAAATGCTCTACTGTCGCTGAAGTATTCAGCGGTATTTTCCACGTGGTGGGCTGAGACTTCAGGCTTCTAGCATATGCCATATCCAATTATCTCATTGCATATTGAGAACAGCAGTGATTGGAGAAAGAAAAATAAAGATTGGTATAAATGTATTTATGAGATTTAAAATAAAAATGTGAGGCTGATATTTCCAGGAATAAAAACGAAGCAGAATTTTAAAATACCACAGCTATTTTCTTCAATAACTCATATTCAGCTGCCCCTGCAGTCTACTAGAAAGGATAAATACGATTTTTGCTCATTATATCTCTGCGGTAGAACAACAGACTTCCAAGGCAAGGGTTGCTATCTGGATCTTACTCTAACAACTACAATCTCGTCCTTCCAGAGCCAAGTTCGAGGTCCAGAAGGATGGATGCAGCTGGTACCTGGTGTGAAAATACAGCATGGCCATGGGCTGGAGCATGCCCCCAAAAAACGAGCTGCAGGGACACAATATGTGCCAGCAAAGGAAGGGTGGGAACTATTTTGAGGTGGGTTTACTTTATAAAACATTGTTTGGATGTGAGAAGTGAAACCATCCATGGCGAAAAAAAGTACTTCCTGTTCATTTCTCCATCATCCCATCACCTCCTCCAGCCTGCACCTGCTGACCGATGGCACCTTGTGGGTACCAGATTTGCCCTTTCCGCCCCCCTCCATGATGAAGCCCAGCGCTCATGCAGTGGTCAGGGATGTTGCAGAGCGTGCCAAGCTTGGAAGGTGCTGGGCAAGAGGCACCCCATACCCCTGCACTGGGTGCTAGGTCTCGCCCACCCACGGCCCCAGCTACCATGCCAGCTGCCCCAGCTATGACCTGGCTGAAGGTACACAGCAAAAGGGCCCAACCGTGAACAAACAGCAGCCCACCTCTAGCATTTAGCTGCACAAGGGGGTGATGGAGGTGGAGCTGGGCTGTGAGAAGCGGCAACAGGCAAGTGATTGCAACAGTGTGCAAATGTCATTAAAAATTCAGTATGTGTGATTTGCTGGGTGGGGCGAGGGGACATGCTGTGTGCTGTGATGCTGCTCGGACACCTGCAGAGGTTCTGCAGAAAGGAGGCAGCTTGGCAATGGGAGGAAAACGGCTTCACTGAGTGGTACCCAAGGCTCGTCTACACCCGTCCTGTCTCCAGCGACGCCCCATGCACAGTGCCGAAGGAAACGAGGGGCACAGAGCAGGCACAGCGCAGGCACACGGCCGTGCTGCCTCAACTACAGCCTCTCCCGTTACAGCTGTCTGCGCCCCTGGGACTTCCCATCCCAGGGGTATATTGCATCGAATGGGCTTGTCTTCCATAAACCCACTTGTTGGAGGGGCTGGGGTTTTTGGAACTCACATCAATGTTTCACACCTAGAGCATCCCGGGCCAAGGATTCCCAGAGGCTAAGAAGCAGCAGCTTTGTCCCCCGTGTAGTTCGGGCGTAGGACTCTGCCCAGGAACCAGACCTGCTGCCCGGTGACCTGGGAGCACTCAATGTGCTTTCTACCAGGCCCTGCTGAGCACACGATGGCCACCGGCCGCCTGGGGGTCCGCTCACTCGACTACCGACTTCTCCGCAGATCTGGCCTGCGTGGGCTGTCCGGGCTGCTGCCGCTCCCGTGTCACAGCCGGCCCTGTGTCCGTGCCCCGGGGGCAGCGGGCAGTTTGGACTCTGGCGATGCGTTGGCAGAAGCCGCCCGATGCGTCTCCTCTGCCCCAGGGGACGCGGCCCCCCGGCACCACTTGGGTCCCCCCGGCAGCTCTGCATGACCCGGCTCGGCCCAGCCGGCACCGGCAGCGCAAAGGGGGCA
>VYXH01000158.1:310307-330852 GCA_013397275.1 Burhinus bistriatus | reverse complement strand
GGGAGCGTGCCCGCCGGTCTGAGATTTTAGGAGCGGGTGTCGCTCGGAAGCGCTGAGGCTGTCCCAGCAGCACCCCGTCAGCCGCCGGTGCCTCCGACCTCGCTGCCAAGAACTCCGCCGGGGAACTGCTCTCACTTCACCTGGGGTGTTTAAATAAACACCCCTTCCCCGTCGGCTTCAGCACACACCTGTCGGACCTTCCCTCCGTGCAGCTCCCGCACTTGGCACGCCTCAGCACAGATCAGGTGCAGAAACAGCATTTCCCCCATCCCACGCTGCGTCACTTTGGTGAACCCACACGGGATTCGCTGGTACCCCGAGAAGCCCCATCTTCAGAGACAGACTCATCCTACCTCTTGTGGTCAGCAGCAGTGCACCCTAGCAGGCAGGGTGCTATTACTTGCCAAGCAAAGAATCAAAGAGAAGTGACAAAGCCCTTCAGTTAGATGACAATGTTTGACTATTATTTAATTTTACCTCCATAGAAAGCTCCACCTGTAACCAACCTACCTCCTTCCAGCATCCCCAAACCAAAGCTGGATGAGTCCCTAAAGTCCTTGAAAATTTATACACAGGAAAACCAGCAGGTACTGGACAGAAATACAAACTACAAGATGGGAAGTCATAAGAATAGGGGCAACACTTCAATATCAAAGTATATTTTTTAAAAATTACTTGGCTTTTTTTTGAATGCTAGCTTTAGTAGGCCATAACATATTCAGAGAAAAGGAAAAAAAAAAATTATGAGGCAACCCTAGTCAGCAAGCTTCTTCGAGAAATGTGAATAGTTAAATCTATGAAGGAGTGCTATAGTCTATGTCCCAAGAAAAGCAGAACTTTCCTTTATCCATGCCAGACACCAGGCCAGCAGGTTAGGTGACTTACAGCAGAGCTCTTCAGCAGCGCTTTGCATCACGTTGGCTGGTGTGCCCGTCCTCAGATGCAGCCCCCAGGAGGCTGCTGACAGGATCACTCTACACCCTCGGGAGTTCACACAGTTTTCTTGACTAACTACCACAAACTGCTTAACTTGTCTCTTCAGTTAGATTCGGCTCCCATTACTGTTCCCACTGACTCCAACCTGCTCGACTGGGTCCTCAGTGCCTGCCAGAGGCCCCTTCGGCAATGTGGAAAAGGTTGCAACCTACCTATCTCAAATGGAAGATATCACTAACATGCACCTCTTGGAAGGAAAAAAAAAAATAAAATACACAATTACCTTTTTCTATCCATACTTTATTGCAGGTATACATATAATTATTTATATTTTAAACAGAAATTCCTTTCATGGAAAGGAGAAACTTTTACCATTAAAATAGAGTGATTATACCATGAGTATTTTACAAATATGTACAAATATTGGCAGCTAGTTTCTAACATCAGCTGATAAATGCTTACACATTACCCTCTACCAAACTAATTGAAACCAAAAATAGTAAGAGACCTTCTAAATCTGAAGACAAACAAAAAATAAATCTATTACTAGCAGGAACAGAGTTTTTTCATACGAATACAAAAACTTGCATAATAGATATTCACAGTGCTTGTAAGATACTAATTCATTCTCAGTCTACACACAAAAGTGTCCAGTCTCCCCTTCATACACATATGTAACTTACAGTACTGGAGGGAGCTGCATAGACCACTGAGAAAGATGGTCAGACCTGGGGAACCTGCCTTCCCCACCAGCCATGAATAAATACAAGAAACCCCCACGTACATACAAGGCAGTGGATGCTCATGCAAGAGCCAATTACACTGTTTTTCAGGCATTGGTGTATTTTGTAACGAGTGACAGCAGGATTGCAGCATTTCACCAAATCCATTGAACACCTGGTAACTGCAAAAAGAAAATACCAAGCTGCTTGGTGGCAATAAACACTCCAGTAAGGTGGTTAGGCTGAAGCAGGTATGAATGTGATTGTCTTTGAGACAAGGATGCACGTATGTGAGCACGTGGTGCACACACGTGTTTTATGACACCTTTCCAAACAGCTATACCCACTGAATTTTGAGCTTTATTCCCATTAACAACCATTACCAGAACCACAAGTAACTGTACATCTGCACGTGTGGGAGAGAAACAGTTTAGCAGGGCCGTCGCTCCAGACCCCCCCACCTTTTCCATGGACAGACGGGCATTGCTGCGGTAAGAGCCATCCTTCCAGCTCCGTGGTGGTTGCAGGAACAAGGCTGCTCCCTGCAGCACAGCCACAGGCCTCCTGGATCCGGGCCGTGCCAGTCTCCCACGGCTGATTGCCAAACAGGCTCCAGGTAACAGGGAGGGACCGACAGCATGAGGCTTGACTGGACTGTTCATGAACAGCCAGATGTCCTTTAGCCATTTAGATCCATTTAGGAAAGTTTATTTTGGATGCAGTAAACGTACCTCAAGTACTCTGTTAAAGGCGTTTTGGCTTTGCTTGGAAGAAGGGAAAAAAGGCTAAGGTGAACACATAGCTCCTAATTGTTCATTACAAAAAGAACGAACAGTGCGCTCAACGAGGGCATGGTCAATTAAATCGTGGCTACAGTGAGCTTGTGCCCATCATTCATTCCTCAAACACACAGTTAGGGTTTGGTGCTGGATTCATCTCGGAGGATGTACAGCCACTGATGCCACTCCAGTAAAAGCAGATGCACCTGGGTGCTCTGTCTCTACACCACACTTGCACAGAAACAGTGAGATGACAGACTTCATGGATTTGCTATTTTAACAGTTCACGGGAACGCAATTTACCAGACAACTGCTAAGCCTGCAAGCCCACCATCAAAGCAGCAGCTCAAACCCTCCTTGTCATGGTCTGGCTTCCTCCCATTCCTAAATTCAGTTATCTTCAGCTTTTGAGTGATCAACACTGCACAACACACTTCCCCAACCAGCAGAATAGCATCAGTCTGCTTCTAGAGTTTGCCAAAAAAATTATTAGCTTCCACCTGCAAGGCTGTCAAAAGCTGGGCACAGGTTACACGTGCTTGTAAGTACAAGCTTCCCAAATGCTGGGAATCCACAGGCGGAGGAGGTACTGGGGGAAGACAGGGAAGGAAACCAAACAAACTTACATTTATTTGGATGTAACAAGGTAGCAGGATGTTTTCCACACCAAATGCTTGACTCAAAACAGCATAATTATCATTTTCCTAGTGAGAGCCAGCACAGCCAGCTCCACCACTCAAAATCACCAAACAAGTACCCTTGGTTTGGCACACAAGCTCCCTACGCTTCCACCATCACTGGCCCTGGAACACCACACACTCGCATTTGCGTGACCTATCCATGACTAAGTTGGGTACAGTCACTCTGTCTGTCCTTCCAAAGTGACTTTCTCCAGTCCGTACTTGTCTCCTAAGCAGGGGAAAAGTTTCTAACAAACAGATTTATTAAAAACAAAGAAAAGAACAACATAAAAGTATGATTCAAAGTAAGGGGTGATCATGCCTGGACAAATTCTCCAGTCACACTCCTGTCTTCAAGAGCCAGTCAATTAACACTCTTAGCTTGTCTTCTGTACTCTCAGAAGCAGCCGAGTCATTTGTTTTATCCCCTCCCCCATCTCCCCAAGGATATAAGCATTTATTTACCAGTCTGCATCACGGCAGTAGTAGACAGCTGAAAGACAGTTCCATTTGTTGCATTAAAGAAAAAAAAAAAAAAACCACACCACACACTGTATTTGGCTGAAGGCTTACAACAAAACAACAACAAAAAAAGAGAGATAAACTCCTGGCAGAGCAGGTCTTGCTCCCAGTAAAGCAAATAGGCAACTTGTGTTCATTACAACAGGAACAGGCTAGACACTTCCATACACAGCCCTCCAAATGTGCCCAGAGTACACCCTGGCCTGACAGCTGTTGGCAGTGTTGCAGCAGCACAAACTCAAGACAACCAAACTACCTGTACACTAGCGTTAACATAAATGGACCACAAGAGAAAGGCAGGAAGATAAACTCACATAGACTTTAAATTCCTTTCTGACAAATCCATTTAGACACAGTGTTTGCTTTACTAGCTCAGCATCAGTTTTGGTCCACTGTTTTTGGTTTTTATGTTGGTCGTGGCACTGCTAATGGTGCAGGCCACTTCCATTTTCTGCTCAGACACTTCAAATGCCAACGTTAAGTGCTACACTCCGGTTGATTTGCCCTGTAGTCAGGTCTGCAAAAGTGATGCCACTTACTGATTATGGAGCTGAATAACAAAGCTGCTCACAATCTCCTGCAAGAACCAGAGTGACATCACATGGATTAATGAGGTATATATTTCCACAATGAGCTGTTTCCTGGTATGGAAGAGCTCCAATCTCATTACACCACAAACTCCTCCGGGAGCTGATCCTCTCCCAGAAGATCCAAGGAGAGGCAGTTCATGGATCGCTTCCCATAAAGGGCAGACTTGGTTTTGCAGTCCGCTGTGGAATAAACGCAGCCATAGATAGACAGTTTATCCTCCAGGCTGCAGCCAAACGTGTAGCTGTGGGACGTGTCTGAAGACAGCGTGGCACTTAGTGGTGGGTGCCGGTGCTTGTAAAGGCGGATGTCATCCAAACTCTGGCTGTGCTGGTCCGTGCAGCTCCTACTTTTGGGTGATCTGACCTGCCAGTTCAGTAAGACACACACAAATAAAAATTATGAGCTTAGATACAGCCTAAGGATGCTGGCTATGCATGCTACAAGTTTTCCAAAATTGGTCTTCCGTTCCTTCAAAACGGCCCCACCAGCCTTCTGAAGGACCTTGGCTTAATGAAGAAGCTGTGAACCATTAAGAAATCACAAGTACAATAAGCTGCCCTGGCATGCTGAGCCAGATCCTGATCTCTCTGCACTGTGTTCTCAGTGGCCAGTACAATGGACAAAACACTTGACAGGTATTGACACCTGAATGACCTGACGCTTCTTGCCAGATCCATGCAGTCATCCTCAAATGGACAAAGTGCATGTAACAAAAAATTACCCCAACTGCTTGAACACACTGAGTTAGTGAAAGTCTCAAGAGCGGAAAGGAAGGTTCAGAAGGCAACCATGCAAACTAATGGGTTACAGCGTCCAAAATTCACGAAGTGCAGCATACAGTTTCATCTATTTATTCAGCAATGAAGAAAACAGGAGCAACAAACCAGCAGTAATTCCCAGAGGCAGCGGCTTGCTACGCAAGCTGTAGTGACTTGGCCTCTGTGGAGGAATTACTGACCATTCAAGACATTTCCAACTTCCCTACCTGATTTTTCTTGCTCTGTCTCTTCATAATCAGCTTTTAAATGCTAATATTAAGGCTGATTTCAGGAATATCATTTTTAAACCAAAATACTTCTGTTGGCAACATGGAAAACTTCCTCCCGGCATCACTTCTCTCACCTCCACAGGATGGGAATTAAAAAACTGCCCTGAGGAAATCCTGCACTGGCTCAGCTCTGCTCCCGGAAAGAGACACACGCTGTATGGTCTGGTCAATGCTAAGGAAACCCAGTCCTGCAGCATTTAGTTATATGGCCTTGTCAGGAAGGTTTTGGGTGTTTGTTTTTTTGAAAGATGCACCAAATAGTTGATGCATAGAAATGGCAGCCCGGTCTTTGCAATTGCTTAGACAGTACTGTGTTCATCAGAAACATTCTTATGAAACAGATGCCTCCTGATCAATTAATAGCATAAGCATGTGTTAGTAAAAGCATTAATGTTAAAAACATTTCTTTAAGCAGGATACCCATTCCCTGCCTTGCACTCTTAAGTCATTCCACTCAAATACAGGAGTAAGTTCATTATGATTTGTACTGCATGGTCTTCAGCTTTGGAAAAAAATAACCAAGATTTTATTTAAATCTTGTATAGCACTTTACAGACTATTTTTGCTGATAAGTGAAAATTTCTTATCACTTTTGACCGGGTCCAGGAAGAAGCACGAAGAGAGAAAAAAAGTCCTAAAAAGTGACTGAAGTCCTTGTTCAGAAAAGTTCAGGGAGTAAAGGGGAAAACCAACAGATTTTTAAAATTCTTTTAGCAGATACGGCTAATTTGGATTCAGGGAGAGAAGAAATGGTGGAGGTTTGGTTTTGTTTTGTTTTGTTTTGTTTTTAAAAAAAAAACCCAAACCCACAACATTTCTACCCCAGTGGGTACAGCTATACTTTGAAAAGAAATATTGTTTGGCCTTAAAAAGACATTTTAGTAAGTTTTTTCCAAGCAAAACTTACGATATGACATATTTTACCATATATAGTTGCCTTTTCTCAAGGGTTTGAACTAAAGAAAATGTCGACAACAACGACTTTAGCACACACATAGTATAATCACACAAATGACAGTAATTAGAGCTTGAGCATCTGGTTTTGCTCTGATGTGAGCTCCTTCTGGCTTCAGGAGCAGGAAGATGGTCAAGTTTACAACCCACATCCAAACTGCATGGATGGTCTTGGCTCTATATTGCACTGAAAATTTGCAAGTGGTTTATTTTCCATTTCCTGTCTGGAAGCCTAAGGCAGACAACAGCTGGATTGCAATATTTCCATGCAGACTGCTCCAAACTTCTCTGTACTACTCTGGACTCAAACACTGCTGTCATCCTATTCCTGATAGCAGTAGCTGGCCAACAGCTGGTTTTGGTTACACCATTTAAAATCAGCCAAATCCAGACCAATCAAGTTCACCTGATTTACAGCTGTATCCCTGACACTAGACTTTGGTTCAATGCCCACACACAGACCCTCCGGCTGAGCGTCCCACTTTACCTGGTGAAGGGATTCCACGCTTTGACCTCTCATTTTTATTAGTGTGACTTGCACCACAGACAGCGATTCCTGATTTATAGCTGCAAAGGAGAAGGAGGAAGTGAAAAGCGGTGCAGATTTGAGGTTTTGTGGGCTGGGGAAAAGGGAAGTTGTTCTCACAGGCCACATTCAAGCAGTGGTATCCTATAAATATACATCAGTAAGCACCCTCAATGCTCTGGGAGTTTTGCTCACAAGTGCTTCTTTTTGCCCCTAAGGAACAACGTTTAAAAACTCCCAAGAAAACAGCTTCTCACCAACCTGTCCCATATTCACCCATCTTGCTTGGCTATAAAGGCTGTATTGTCTTAAGGCCAGACAGCTCCCGCATAACCCCATTGTCTAGCATTCCCTGTATCACAAGCCACAAAACTTTACCCATGAATTCCTGCGATTAGCCCATTAATCTGTGGTTGAACCCCTTGGCTGTTTTGTGGTATACAAGATTTTAAAGCAAATTCTTACACTACAAAAGGTTTACCTCAGTTATCTTTTTGTCATTAACTGAGTATAAACTTGGGAAATTTGAAGAAGGGAGACCTCGAGGAGCACAGAGGAGAGCAGCACTGTACAGTATAGGGTGCTGGCCTTTAACGTCTAGATGAGCTGACTTCAATTCCTGTTGCAGTAGGGCAGTAAGTAGCACTGGCAGTTGTTTGGAAAAAAAATACAGCTTTCTTAGATCCCTCAGGTTATGCCTGGCTTGCCAAACACATCTTCCTGTTTCTATAGCCTAAAGAAAAGCACTGAGCAGTAGCAGAAAGCCATCTCACCTTGGCAGCTAGCAGCATCTAGAGGAATAGATTCAACAGATTCTCCCACAGTGGCCTCCTCTAACTGGTCTCCCTCTAGGGGCTCATCTACAGGCACCTCCTCTGGCTCATCTACTGCCAGCTCAAGCTCTAGGAGGAAGAGAGCGGCAGGAAATGGGTTAGCATTACACTTCTGCTCCAAGCTGCTTCACATTCTCTTACTCCCCATTCTCCTGCAGGAGAAGGCAAAAGCGCGCTTAGAAGTTGCTCTGCATCTCCAGATTCTTTACCATCATCCTGAGAGTCGTCTTCAGCCCGGCCTTTGCTGCCACTGTCAATGCCAGAGCTACCGTAGCTGATAGTTGAGCTGCAGGATTTCTCTTTCCTATGCACCCGGTCAATGCTGAAGGGCTCATCTACTGACATTTCCACCGACACCCGGTGCCGGGAGTCAGCCTCAATGCCCGATGTGTGAGAGCTGCCGTGACTCCCCGTGGACTGGCGCGACAGACGGTTATCTCTCCGGCTGCCCCCGCTGCTCCCACTGCCACGCGAGTTCTTATCGCATGGGTCCAGGTCCATGTCTAGTGTGTCACTGATATAGGACTCGCGGTAGCGCTTCTTCTCTGTGGAAGAAAGAAGAGAGAAACCAGTGGGAACTTTAACCAAGACCGAAGGAAGGGTAGCAAAAATAATCAGTAAGTTCTGGGACTGGTACAACCTGACAATTAAGAAACAACTGCTGCGGCTACTGAACAAACACAGGGGCAGTTTGGTATTTTGTTTGCTCAACAGATACAGGGATGCCCAGCTGGTTGTAAAAGAATTAGTCGTACTTGCAGTAAACCCAGCATCTCCTCAGTTAGAACAGGCAGCTAGAGGCAGTTATGATACAGAAAATACTAGCTTCCAGAATGAAGGAAAGGTCAAAAAAAAAAAATTACCTAGCGAACCTAAATGCTCAGTCTTTAAAAACAGAGTACATTGATTGTTTCTTGAAACAGTCACCAACATGTGGAGACAGCTAAGAACAGGATCCTTAGGGTTGGCATTTATTAATGATCTAATAATTCTTTCTCCCATGGCTTGTATCTGTTACATAAAGAGAGGTGTGCTGAGGGTGGTCAAAAAAGTCCATGAGACACTAGACAACACAAAACAACCTATGGCCTTTTGCCCACACATACTTGATCAGTGAGCCTTTCTACCAGTGACTGGGCATGTGCCACTGGTTGCGCGTGCACAGCTCAAGGCCGCTTCTATAACCCTACTGAAGGGAAAGTCAGAAATAACCAAGCAGATGAGACCAAGGGCTGCCTTGCCCTGTACACTGATTCCACACAACCAGCAATCACCTCTTCAGAGATGGATATTAGCTTCTTAGATTTAGCTGAGATGGGCAATAACCAGAAACAAGTTTCTTCCTGACCTCTCCCTGGAAGGAGTCAGCCTGTGTCCTCAGACAAGAGGACCAACTACTGCTGGCTGACTTCTACTGACCTTGAAGGTAACGATACAAGGCTTACAAACCCCAGAGAAGACAGAGAAAGTGTGAATGGAGAATGCAGGGAACAGCAGTCAGGAAAGAAGTAGGGGAAAAAAAAGGCATTCAGGAGAAGGCTCGAGGGAAGGGGACATAATGCTCTGAAAGAACACCTATGTAATGCATTAAAACAGTCACTGGGTAGAGGCAGGCTGAGAAATTGTAGGAGATCCAGCTTGCAGAGCTGGAAAAAGGAAGGGGGCAAGCTAAGAGGTGATGAAATGACTGAAGTTTGCTTGGAAGGATACCAGGGACTGGCAGAGTTCAAATCACTGTTCCTATGGAGAGGGGACACCATCAGAAAAGATAAATTCTGGGAGTCCTGATCTGTTCTCAGGCTTTTTCTGGCACCTCCAACTCCTCACTCATAACTGTTGGACACTATAGACTGAATTGTGTGCAGTGTTTAGTAAAGGGCACTAAAAAATTAAGACACAGGCTCACAACTTGTACTGCTGCTTGAACACAAGATCTTACTCCAATGGAAAGCTTTTTATTCAAAATTACTTCCACTCAGAAGCACATGTCAAATGTGCACAAGTTGGGAGGACAGAGAGCGAGGATGTCTTCTTATTTAAAAGGAGATATGCCTCCTCTACTGCTCTCACACACACTTTCTGATCACAGTCTAGCAATGTGGGAGCCATAAACACTTCCCAGTAAAGGACTTGAAACACATCTAACACCTCTATGTCTCTCACCGGCCTCCTGACAAGGCAGAAACATGATTAATTAGATAGAGAGCAGCCACCACGAAGCAACAGCAGAGCCTAACATGCTGTCTGCTTCCTCTTACCAAAGTCACCTGCTCTTCCGTCACTTACCTTCAGCCTCCTCCAGTTTTTGGATTTGCTTCAACACTGGCTGGATATTCAGAAAGAGCCGGTGGCTGTTGCTGAGGAGCTGCAGCAAGTGCCGTGACCTGAAGGGGCAACCTGTGTAGTAAACCAGTTTCCGCGCAGAGGGCAAACCATCTGGCTGGATCTCAAATTTTTTCCCCTGCATAAAGAGGAGAGATGCTAGTGAAATGATGCTAGTGGAATGAACAAGAGCATGTTTTCAGCCACACAGCTACCAAAGATAGCTGCGGTCTTGTGTGTACGAATGACAGGACTTGACATGGCAGCGCGGGCAGGCTGACAGCTTTGCCAGATCCCAGGTTGACAGCACGCTGCCAGATGGCCTCCGTTCCATCGTACTCACCAGAAATGCCAGCTTCCCAATGTGCGACCAGGGAAAGTCGTAGAGGAGCTGACGAACGTGATTCACCTCCTGCAACACATCAAACTTGGAGTGACACAGGGACTGGCAGGTACAGGGTGGAGTCAGCGATGTGCAAAGAATTTGCAAACAACCAAGAATGTGAGATATGTGGAGCCTGGCGCTTGCAGGGGAGGCAGAAGAGCTGCGCTGGAGGGGGAGGACAGGGGAGCTGGGCAGAGTTAATGGTACACCAGAAGGCTTTCACAGCAGTCTGTTACCTGATAGATGTGCATTCCTCTCAGGGTCAGGCCCAGGATAACCGTGGGGCGATCCTCCTTCTTATCCTAAAAGGACAGAAAAGCCTGGAGTCAAAGGTTAATCTACAAAGACTACGCTCTTGTTCTGGCACCTACTGCATGATAGGTAGCAGGACTGCTCATCAGGCAGATGCCATCAGCCTATTTGGTTTTTATTGTGTTTGTAAAGTGCACCTTGCCTTGTTGACCCCTGAAATACCTACACCTAAAATCCCCTCATGCTAGGCGTCTCAAGCATTTCACCAGCAAACACCCTAGCTGCCCTGGACAAGGAATCCTGTAGCTTTAGCGATTTGAAGGCATGGACAATTACTGCTCTCAGAGGTACCTTGTAACGTCTCACACTACAACATGCTGTCTCTGCTTTCCCCATGAATGTGCACCACTCTTGCTCTCCAGGTGACAGACAACCCGAAACAGAAGGGACAACTGTCCTGTTCTTCTTGCCACAGCACTGCTGTTCCCATCCAGGGACTTACTGGACCCTAGGTGTCCCTTGGCCAGCAGGGAGCTAATCAATACCCAGAGTTACAGGGACTTTCCTTCTAACCTTCTGATCTCCACGTTGAGACCAACCAGGTGGCCTTAAATGCTTGCTGCTGGGTTGGAATACTGCCTTGTCTCCTCATGCTGTATCTTGGTATGGCGCACACTGTCTCTAATGAGATTTGTTTGCTTGAAGACCAAAAAATATCATAAACTAGTTCTTTCAGTCTCTCCTGGCATGGCAAGAGTCAGGGAGGGGAACACACACTTTTCTTGCCAAGGGGAAGAAAATTTGGGGGTACAAAAATTAATGGGCTCACAGAGCTCAAAGTTTACATCAAAAGTTTCTCTCCTCATCTGGCTTGTCAAAATGCAAGCCTTATGCCATCACATTACCTCACCCTTGTCCATCCTTGTCTCCAGTTTAAAGTCACTAAGAAACGCTTTCTGCCTCTTAAGTGCAAAGAGCTTTGTAAATCAGTATTGGTCTGGAGGAGAGATACAGGGCTCAGTGCTGTGTTTTCTTTCGGAGTTCCCAACCTCAGTAGCAGCCACAAGGAGGGCGCAAGACAAAAGTGACTGTTTTCGAAGTCTCAGGGCAGCCAGTGCACTGACACCTTCACCTGGCACCCCTGTGCGCTTGATCAGGAGCTTTGTGACCCAGGTGTCACCTAGAAGGAGGATATCTCATTATGAGATGAGATGAGATAACTGTGTCACATGGCAGGAAGAGCAAGACATTGTAGATCAAACAACACACGAAGGAGTTAGCAGTGCATAAAATATAAGTTCAAGTCAGACAGGAATTTGGATATTAAGAACAATCAATTTCACAGCCCTGGTGCTTTTGGATATAAATTATATCACGTCCTGCCAGCTGGATTTCTTATGGCAGTCAAGCGTAACCAACTCTCTTATGACTACATCATCAACAGCATTAGATTCAAAACACGGAGGACAGAAGAGAGGTAGGGGAAGCATCTATGGTTTACAACGAACTGAAACTAAGCCTGGACTACAGACCAAACCGGAACTTATTTCCTCCAGAAAATGCATGTTTCTCCAGTAACTAGAGCTTCTAGATCTTGTCAAAGGAGACGGACACCTCCCAGACATAACTCCCACTGAGCACAAACAATCAAGAAGTTTAATTATGAGTCTGACAAAGTGGAGTATCTCCATTTGAAAAAAAAAAGTCCATGCCATTCCTAATTGCACAAGCAGGTTTCACTCACCTAAGTGAAACAGAAACCTTCTCTTTAGTCCTGTTTCTAGACCTAAACTTTCTTAGCATGTGAAAATGAAGTGCATTCTGTTTAAGTAGGCTTGGGTAATGAGTCTAAGACTCAGGGACAAGCAACAATCCAGGAATCCAAAAAGTGACATACAGCTGAAAAAACACCAACCACTCTGACAGGGCTGGAGGGGGATAAGAAAGTCAGGATGACTCAGTGTCACCTTCAGTTATTACACGGCATTTGTGTGAAAGCTGGCCGACCTCTTATCAACATTTCAATGGACTGCAACAAAAAAAAGGCTTCTCGGTGATTTCCCTGCTGTGAGTCTACTGACAGGCAGGGACAAAAATCAAGTTTTGCCATTCCTGTAGCCAGTTTCTTGGCCAAGGAACAAAACTAGATTCCAGTTATACCTGTATGTTGGCAATATATTTGTTTGTGGGGACAGGCCTCATTGGCTGAACATTTTAGACTTGTTTGGCCTCTCTGAATCGGAGGCAACCATCCCTCAAATAAGCAGAAAGTGAAAAATGCAACAGTGCACTCAGTTAATGATAGGAGAGAAGTTAAAAATAAGAAGCTTTTTGTTTAACCTTCTGCAGCCTGTAGAAGTGGACAGGCACATCTTCGAGCAGGCAGGACTCCTTAATGAACTTCAGCACTGCTTCCTTAGCACTCAGCCCTTGCTGTTCTCGGTGCATCTCTGGGGCATGTTTCAAGATGTAGTCGCTCCCCCTCTTTGCAATTATCTAAACCACAAGGAAAACAAACAGATCAGCAACTCTTCAGCGATCCCCATGGGAGGCAGCTGTGATCAAACAGCAAAGCAGAGCTGGAGGTGGAGGAGTTCCGTACTGTCCCTCAAGATGTTAGTCCACGTTCATCTCTACCTCCCTGGAGGATAAGCATTTAAAACAGCCCAGATGATACCGACATCTCCAAACAGATCCTAGATGGCAAAATCATAACAGACCAAGACCACAGAGGGAGTGTCAGCCCTTTTCATTTTTAAGTATAGAATTAGTTTTCCTAACTCTTGGCATCCATAAATGCTTATGGGCAGATAACAAATACTGCTCTGCATGCCAACACAATCAATGGCAACATCTCCAAACACTGCAGAAGTGCTAGGTGGTCCTTTTAAGACCAGAAACTACACATTAGGCTTATTTAGCATTTCCATCCTCAAAGGGGTGGATAACACTATCTCAAGGTATTTTTTTATCTGTCAGGAGTGGTTGGCAGGCATGTGGCTTTGCTAAGTAGTAGAAAACCCCACACTGGGCCTTTTGCTTTTGCCCTGTGAGTGCCCAGTTCCCATGCTTGCCCACATGCCCTCTCTGTACAAGGCTACAGGGCAGCCTGGCCCCCTCCCATGCCAGACTGGCACCTTCCAGGCTGCGCGCGGCAGTGGCAGATAAGAGGGTTGTTGGCTGAATTTACTTTACACAATCCCCCACCACTAAGGGCATTTAAAACTAGATCCCACCAGGTACCTGAGAACATCCTGTCAGGAACAACCTGCCCTGGCTCAAGACAACCAGACCCCATCATCCAGTTCCCACTTCCATTTTTTAATAAGCCCCTCATTTATTCTGTTCGGTAACGTCTCTGCCCTGCTCTGCATGCCTTGCCAGATTAGTTGCCCTCCCACAAGGAAGGCTGGGCTTGGTGGAGGACAACATCAATGCCATCAGCTGCGCAACGTCAGCAGAAAGAGACACACCAGCTCCACAGTTCAAAGCCAGGTTGATCACTCCAGGGCTGCACCACCTCTCCTCACTAGCACGAGGCTTGGGGCAGCCCTTGGCCAAATGATCTCAAGCACGTGTTGGAGGAAGAGATCGCGTTGGAGGAGGAGATTGCTCAGTATCTCCTGACAGGAGCCTGGGGGCAGGGAGAGAAGCGTCCCCATGCCTGCCAGATTTTGCTTTTTGTAATGATGTAGTAAATCACCCACATATTTGCTTGGGGTTGTGGCTCAGCACAGGTGAGCCACGCTTTGCCATGGCCTTTGCAATGTTTGCCAGATGAGCAATAGTCTGTGATAAGACTTAACTGCCCCAGAAACAGCACACATGAGACTCGCCTTTTCCAGCCTTTTGTTAGCTATCTCCTGCCAGGTGCCCCATAGCAAGGAATGGCATGGGATGAAGGCCTGTTGTCTGGGAGAAAGGCGCGTTTTTGCACAGCAAGGCAGGCAGGCTGGGACTTGTGTGTAAAGAAGACTCTACCAGCCTTGCCTCCTCAGTGCAACCCCTGTCAGTGCTCTGAACCTTCTTCCCAAAGCAGGGGACAGTGCCACCCTTCAGGGGAGATGCAACTTGCCTTAGGACAAGCAGCCAACTACCAGAGGCATCTGGGCTTTTCAACAGCTACCCCAAGGCATGGGCTGGGCTAAAATACACTGTCACAGAGGACAAGGGGGATCCAGAACTATATTAGGTTGCAGAGGAGGGTCTGTCCAGGTCCCAGGGAACATCCTGCTCCAGAAGACGTTACAGTGCCATGTCTGTAACAAAGCTAACTTCTCTTTCTATTTTTACAGACACCAAAGTGTTTATCAACAGTTTTCTTGACATTTGACCTCTTGGCGTTCTAAGCTGTTTGTAAGTCTTGAAGGGCACAAGCCCATGTGCACATGCTTATGAACAAACATGCAAACCCATTTCCAGGGACTTCACTTTCCTCTTACTGCAGTTGAGCCCAAGATTAATGACAAAGTAAGCACCAGAGGCACTGCACAGTAGTACTGCCCCTTAGGGTTTGGGTCTATCCATCCCAGAGGTAAGCATTACAGAGAGAGGAACAAAGGGCAATGGACTTGGCTTCGCAGCCCTGAGTTTGTCTGTAGAGCTTGTGCAGATCTTGCTGATGTACTACTGCAAACACAAAACCCTTTAAGCCACAGAAGAATTAAATAAATACAGCCACACTGTTGGAGTTATTAATTTGACACCAACACATTCCCTCACCAAGGAAAGGTAGACACCACCCAGCTCACTGATGAGTGAGCCCAGGAGGAACAGGCACCTACATCCAGTGGAAAGAGAGGGGATACCTCCTGAGGCAAATTCAGGGTGACGCTCTACCATGCTGCCTGATCATTGCAGTGGGAGTTGGGGAAGTTGCGTGACTGCAGTTAGGTACCACCTTGACATAGCTCCTGCTGCATGCACAATCTGTTGACAGAAAGATCCCCCAAAACTTACCCATTGCGGGAAATAAGCCTGAGGTTCAAAATATTTGCCAGCATGGACCTTCTCCCTGTAGTTGCCCAAGTCTGCCTGTAAGCTGTAGGCAGCCAGCAAGAAGTAGATTTCTTCTTTGTGGTTGCACCGAGACATAAGTACTTGCTCTTTGAGATGGCAGTAGTAGAGCTGCCGTGCCACCTTATCGCTGGAAGACACAAAGGCAAATTTACTTGAAGAAGAAAAGAAAGTTCAGGCTCAGATAAGGCCTCTCAAACACATCTTCCCTCTGAGAGGAAGGATTAAACTTTGACATCCCTGATGTGTGCCAATGCCACCGTGATACAGTTATATGTGTGTAGGGAGCACCAAGCCAAGATCAAGGTCTTCTACCACTAAGTGTTGTACAAACATGGGAAATAGCAGCCTCTATCTTGAGGAGCATGAGATCTAAGAAGTTAGGGCAGAAGGGAGATGAAAGAAAAATCACATCACACCTGTTTTGGAGACTGACTACATCAAGCACTTCTGTTTCTCTGGAAAGCCTGTAGCAGTCAGAGTCAACTCCCTTGACTCCCAGTCCTGTTTCTTGCACACCTGTCCTCTCTTCCCCTCTAAACCTGGCACTGCTTTTTCATTTCACCTTGCCTTAGGCTCAAGGTACTTTTCAAGAGCTAATTCCCTGCAAAGTAGATCAAAAGACAGAGGAGCCTTGGGCTTGTTTTTGTCTTCTTCCTCAAGCTGCTAAATAGGGAGAGTCTGATAAGGCATAACTATCACGTAGCATTGATAACCCACACACACCCCCACTGTAAGAGCTCATGGGAAGCAGGCTGCTGACATGTATGTATAGACGAGGTGCTGGACACTACAGTCTGCTTGTAAAAGTGTGTGCGTATAGTTTGAAGGGCCCATGTAACCACCTCTGCATGGCTCCACAAACCCCTCCAATTAAATTACTAGTGCAAGAGAAAGTTGCTCATAATGCTAAAGGATATGTACATCAGGGGTGGTACAATGATATGCAATCTCCGTTTGTACCTAAAAGCAAAACTAAATAAAAAACACTTAACAGCCAAACAGACGCCAGGAGAAAGACTCCCCTGTATCCAAAATGAAAGACTATGGAGAGAAAAACAAAAAACCACCAAGCTTTGTTCCAGATGAGAGCAAATGCCAAAGTTTTGGTAAAGATTTTAATCCAGCCAAATGATCCCAGCTCTTGGCTTGCCCCAGGGTCACAGCCACGCCAGAAGTGCTGATGCAAATTAACTCTGTCAGTTGTTAATTTTTAACTACCTCATCCTTTGTTCTGTACTGGGGGTGAGGGTGGTGGTGTTTTGAGTGCAGCCCATATTCCATGTGAATGGACTACAAATGCAAAAGTCTCTAACTTATGAAGTAATTTCTTTTGTCCGTTTACAAAAGTCTGTTTCCAGGAGTAGACTGCACAGAGCACTACTCAGATAAAACCAGATCCAAAATGATTAGCACGTGCTCTGGAGTGTAAATAGCTATTTTTGGTATATTCATCTGATGCTTTTCATACAACCAAAAGATGCAAGCAAAAGAGTGTTGAATGTATTTTGTTACTGTCGTCATTCAACCTGCTCTCCAAACAGAGATGGAAGAGCACTCACAATTCTCCTAGGGATAAGCAATATGATTCAGGGGGAGAACATTCATGGCTGGGTGAGGAAGTCTGAAGGTCTTTAAAAAAAAAAAAAATATCAAGTGGATTTTTAAAGCTTATTTCTGTGAGCTCACAGACATGAGCTTAACAAAGAAACATGATTTTTCTTGCCTTTTAAGAACACAGCGAACAATCCAAAACACAGTAACTACCACAAAATGGAACTTACCTTATTACTCTTCCATTTTCTACATAGTATTGTACTCTAAAGAACGCAACAAAAGGAGGGCTGAATTTCTCAGTTCCCTAGAGCAGAGACAGAAGACAAGTTAAGTAACATTCAGCATCCAAAATTCCTGTTACCCCATCTGGTAACATTCTCTTCTCCCAAGCTTGCTCCCCATACTGCTTTTCATTTTCTACTTTTAGCTCTTGGCAAGTTTTGGGGGTGGGGGGTGGGTGGGGGGTGGAATCCAACTGCCTTGGAGGCTCACAACAATGATGCATCGCAAAACATTCAGACAGGCAAAACATCCTAGGGAGGGTAGAATATTTTGGATGGGGGTGGGTGGGGGATAAGCAGGTATAAAAGAGTCCCAGCCTGGCCCAGAGTTACCTAGCTCAGCACCTGGCAGCGCCGCAGACGTATCAGCGCTGAACGCAGCAAGTTTAACACAGGCTGCCTCAAAGCACCAGGCAAGGCGGCAGGGCAGCGTGCCACGCTGGCAGGGCTGTGGCATTTCCAGGGCACTCCCAGGAGGAACCAGCTATCTCTGCGTCCGCACCACATCACTCAGCAGGGACACACACACGCGCTGCTGGGTTCAGCATTTACCGCCCGAGGCCGAGGTGCACCAGCCTGATATTAACTCCTCGCCTTTTGTTTGGCAGGGCTAACGTTTACTTATTCACACTTTCCTGCAGCCACAGACCGAAAGGAGACGTTGATGTCTGCTTCACACTGAAGATGTCGGTCAGAAGAAATCCAGCAAGAGTTCTGTTGTTGTTTTAACTACAGCCTACCTTTCAGACTTAAAGGCTTGTTTAAACAGGAGAAAAAAAGAAAAAAAAAAAAAAGGGAGGGGGAGTGTAGAAACATCTTATCTTGCTAACTCGTTCTCTCATCTTTCCTACTTTGCCACTCGCTGCTTTAATGTTCATACAGATAACTTTGCTCACATGGGCAGTTCCAAGGCTTTGCTGGTCAGACCCATCTCACTGGGACAAGGTACGTGGCATGCCATGCACATGTGATGCAGACAGCAGCCTCTTGATCATCATGCAAATATTTACATTTTATTTCTGGAACTTATTCATAGTCACCCTATTTTATTAGCTGGACTGGGCTTTCCATAGGAATTAAATCCCTGTCTGCTAACCCAGTCCAATAGGCTAATTCCTCTCTGACTTCAGTACTGCCAATGGCAACTCATTCAGTCTTTTATGATTCACCTCACACAAGAGGTTCGACACTTATCCTGACTTAAAAAGTGTTGCAAGAATCCAGCCTCAAAGCAACCACAAAGTGTACCCCATCCTGAGGTGACCAGAAACCCCTGCCTCGGGAAACCCTCACTTGCGGGAAGGACAGCCCTCCGCACAACTGGCAGCTGTCTTTGAAGTAACCCTCACTTGTCTGAGAGAAGCAGTATGTGATAAGAGGGATCCCCAAACCTCACTAGTCATCTGCAAACTTCTCTAAACAGCAGAAATGGCAAGTGTGCCTACTCTGCAAAAGAAAACCCTCAAGGAAGGTGGAAAAAGTCATAATGAGCTAATTAAAGTATCTGAATGTAATTGCATACTATACTTTGTTCTAGACCGCGGCTCCTGTAAAATGACACACACAAACAGGTATTATCATGCCTGAATGACCAGCTCTAGACAATTACATAGGCTTGTCGTTATTTCACGTGGCTTTTCCCTCCCTTGACAAGGCTGGCTAGCCTTAAAGAACTAAGACTCTTCTCAAACAAAATATCCTTCCTTTTGCTCCCCTGTACTTTTGCGTGTACTCTGGAAGAGTCACAGCTCCAAGCCCTCTCCCTCACATCAGGTTCAAGTCACAAAAGGTCATTTTAGGCTGTTCTGCTTAAGGATAACAATGAGGTCTCCAGAGTCTTCATGGGCTCAAGTAAGTTGAAAAGGAAGACTGACCAACTGACATTCTCCACTCCTGCAGCATAGCAGCTAAGTAGCAACCATGTGGCTACCATTGCTCAGGTAAAGTTGTGTAAGGGGCTGTTTTAGCTCTTTTAATTAATTGTACAGCTGTGCACAAGTCACTGCACCTTGCTACTGAACAGCATTTTGCAGACCATCTTCAAGAAATGCTTTATGGATCTTAGTTTAAAAGCTTTCATTTCACTGTGTAGTCCAATACCAAAGCAGTAGCCTCCAAAATTAAACATGTCTTACTTTTGTGGTCTCTTTCTTCCATTCCTTTGAGAAGTATTTGCTAAGCTTCTGCTCCAGATCTATAAAAACATATTCATTATCTGAAAGACAAGAGGAAAAAGCATTTAATGTTAAAGAATTAGAAATTCTTATTCGTTAAATACTTAGATGACTATACAAGTTGTTTCCAAGCAACAAAGCTGACCAGGGAATAGATAGGGCAGGGAAAAGAGAGAGCACTGAGTCTCTTAAGTACGTGTACTACTCCAGACAGTATGGAAAGGTCAGCTACGCCTTGATATAAGAAATGCTGAGCTAAAGTTTCCCAAACACCTTAGCCAGAAATGCAGAATTTTTGCTTTATAAGCAAGAAGCCACTTACAGAAGGGAAAAATCATCTTACCAAGCTAATTGTACTGTCAGTTTAGCAGATTCAGGTTTTTTATTATTATTAAACAAGCAAGCCCTACCCAAACTTCCACTCTCCCATCATGTAGCACCATGGTCCAACATGGCCCAAGCAAGTGGACAGTCAGTTATTTGACAGGTTTCATCGTCTACATATGAATGGGATCCTCTGAAATGGTGAGAAGGAGGAGGACCAAACCCAAATGCCCTCCTCAGAAGGTCTGGCGTCTCCTGCTCACACCCAAGTTCTTTCATAGAGCAAAAAGATGAATGAAAGAAGGGAAATCTGGCCTGCCTCAAAGGACCAGGACTTGCTCTCCACCCAGGTAAGGGCGAACAAGAGACAGCACATCGTCTTAAAAGAGCTTTGTGCTGCTTTCAAAGCCAACATTTTGTAACACTGCTTACCAATTATCAAATCCAAACAACTCAGACAGTGAAAGATTTTTCCCCGAGTCTTCTCAAGTCTGTTAAAAAGAGACCTGATGGGTGTTCCAGGCTTCAGCAGCAATGCCAGCTGAGCACATTCATCTGACCAGTCCCTCTACTCTTTGGTCTTACCCAAGGAAGTGTTTTGACAGGTGACATAAGGGCCAAGTTGAAGAGCTTGTTCCTTAGA
>VYXH01000158.1:285750-310255 GCA_013397275.1 Burhinus bistriatus | reverse complement strand
GGGGGGGGGGGGGGGGGAACCACAACCCCAAACCCTTCACAAAACAACCTTTTGCCCCTGAAGACCAGCCGGGCTTCCAAGCTTTGGCTTCTGCTTTCTGATGTCAAACAAACAAACAAAGAAGAAGGGTAGAATAGAGGTGAAATTTTTCTAATTGAGATTTACAACCAAATGAGAGCCTGCACTTGTGTCTGTACAGCAGATGAAAGACTGCCAGAGGGCAGCGTTACAGCAGGTATTCAAGAGGGCTCTGAGCTACCTCGCAGCCATCCTCCCAGAGCATTCCAATTCCTTACAGGCACAGATACAGCAAATACATCCTTTGCAAGCTTTTGAAAAACAAGCAAAACAACACTATCGCCGCCTCCTTCAGCTCCCACCTCAAGTGAGAGAAACCACACCAGGTGCTAGCCAGAATTGGTCCACACACCACACCAACAGGAAGCCTTGTGTGAAATACCAGTAACACTGGACACAAATAAAGAGGACAACCCCGAAAAAGTCCTGTTTTCATCTCTATAGTCTTTCCTGCGTTGTACTGATTTCAGCTGTAATTTTAATATAATTACACTTTTTCCTTGACATGTCACATACACAGGCAACACAGTATTTAACAGCGCTGTTGAAATTGCTGTAAAGAAATCCTGAAAATTTTAGTGGTGAGAATTTAAGTGCTGTAGCACATGAGGCGATATAGAAGTTGTCTTCCTATTTTGAGAAGGAGAGGAAGAGGTTTTAGCACCACAGCGACTGCATCTTGTACCTGCCTCTTCACTTATGCCTGTAAGATAGGGCGGCTGGGGGGCTATGCTGGCCTCAACCCTTGCTTCTTTAAGTCCATTAAGATCAGATAACGCTGCCTTGAAAAGGTTGCTAGAAGTCCTAGTCAGCGAGAGAGGTGGGTTTGGTCCATCTCTTGGACTTGTCTCTGTCCCTTGTCAGCTGCCAAGCTGGTAAGTGTCTCTCTGTAAAGCTTTCCTTAAAAAGTAAATAAAAGCTCATTTAGGAAGTAATTGCACAGCAAGGGACAGGAATGGGATAACACAAGCACAGCACCCAGTCCCTCCCTGGGCTTCAGCTGTCCCAGGGCAGGGTGCTCGTTCCACAAAGGCTCCCGCAGCAGGACTGGGGCTGTTCCTGATGGCACAGCAGTGTTGGGTAAAGCCTGTATCAGTTCTGCCAGTACCACGGTGTTTAGCTGCCGCCTTCTAAAGAGGGCAGGGAACCTGCACAGCTGCAACAAGCTGTGGGGTCAGTTTTCCCTTCTTGCTCAGGAATAATCCTGTGCCCAGAGGCGTTTAGGGAAATACATGAATTATTCCTCAGACACAAGGGAAAGCTGTCAACAGCAAGCATGGTGATATACCCCAAGCCATCCCATCACACACAGACAGGGGAAAAGGATGACAGAGCAGTTCCACCATAGTAAAACCATTTGTTACCCACACCCCACAGCCCCTATTTATCTCTACCATTTTAATTAGGTTAGGGAGATGACTCTGGGAGGGCCCAGATGCCAAGCCTGAGGACTCCAGGTCATTATGATGCCTACTGAGATGTGCACATAAACCCCAAGAATAAGCCAGGCTGAAGGAGGAGGACACCCCGATGTATCAGCTCTCCCTGGGGGTTCCCCTTCTCCCCAGCCCAGCCCAGCATCCTCCCTGTCCTCCCTCTCGTGCAAGAACGCAGCCCTGCATTCCTGCCTTAATGAAGTTAATATTGCTGGAATGTCAACCTGCAGTGTAAGGCTCCATCTACAAAAACAAACAGGCATTTCCCTCCCCAGCCTTACGTGGGTTGTGGGGTTTTTTCCTTAAACTGGATTAGTGGTGAAACTTAGAGATCTTTTGCCAGATGCTAAAACTGTCTCTGCTTTGAAAACAACAATCTCTAACAGAGATGAGGGCACCAAAATCGCAGCACCTCAGAGCAGTGCTGTAAAGGACAGTATAGAAATGCACAGATGGCCACCTTTCCAGGGAAGAACATGTCCGATCTGTGGATCCAAACAGGGCTGGACACTCAGCAGGTACAAACTGTCATTGGTTCACTGGCCTCAGCTGAAGGACAATAACTGAAAGGTACTAAGAAGCTGTCTTAGAAGCACGCATGCAAACACGTACCCATCCACCTGCAGCTACTGACACTGTGTTCGTGAATCTCATCTCAGCACTGCCAGTGAGCTTAAAAGTGTATCACATCAGCTTCTCTTAAAACGTTCCCTCATGTATTGTGTACAGATATCAGACCTGGCACAACACACCCATGCACTGCGCTGCCATCCCAAGAAACACATCTGGACAGCCAGCTAGTTTGCAGTAATGCAATTTACACATTTCTCCCAATTTCAGCTTTTAAGAGCCCTCAAATGAAATGGAAAGTTTATACCCTAAAAAACCTCACTTCAAATTCAGCAGTCACCAGAAATGCAAACATTCAAGTGCTCCTACTCTGCAAAATTACCTTAGCACATTTACATATTTAAGCAAATATAGGACATGCATTGTTGCAAAAAAAATATAATGGGCCAGGTCTCCAGTAGAAGAAAGTGACACAGTTCCAGTGAGTGATGCAGATTTACAATAGGTATTATTTACACTGCAGGGAAAACAGGAATAGAAAATTATGACTGTAATACAGGGTCAAATCAGTTCTGAGTCATTGTTACTCCAAGAGCCATTATTTTGCATTAACCAGTGCCTCCCCATTTCATTTTTTATGTAAGGTAAGTTGCCTGCAGAAAAGGTAAGTAATGATGAATGCCAAAAACCTGTTCTCCTCCTGTGTCCATTTTGGGCTAGAAGCACTGAGAAATTCCAGAGTCCTGTCCTACTAAGAGCCAGAGCTCAGGCCCCATTGGCAGCCAGGAATGTCCCATTAACTCCTTTGGTTGAGTCAAGTATATTTTAATATTATAACTCTTTAGACAGTCCAGAAGATTAGGATTCAAATAAAATATGAATTAGTGCAAAGCCAAACTTCCACATAGCAAGCATTTTCTACCTTAAAGAGAAAGGAAAAAAAATTATCCTTGGCTATCATACTTTACTTCTCCCAGATGCCGCACGCTGCCTTGTGGCAACACCACTATTTCCCTTGAGAGGCAACAAGAAAGAGACCAGGAACAGAAGAGAGGGATGCTGGGGTTAGGGGAGAGCTAAAGCTTGGGGAAAAAAAAAAAAACAACAGTGCTCAAAAATGCCTCACAACACATGCTGTAGATCTCACATAACCTGTTTAGCTTCCATGAATACCAGCATGGGGGTTTTTGTTTGTTTATTGAAGAAGAGCTGGCTACACACTCCTTCTGCATGTGGAGCTCCCCAGGCTTCCAAGTGCTGGTGGCCTGGGAATATCACTATCCAGATGGCATCTGCTCCCACTATCTCTACATAACTTCAATGCTCCTGGTGTCACCTTTCAAGCCAACAGAAAGAAACCTCGTCCACTTTTCATTACCTGCTTGATTAGTTTACCAAGGGGTCTGGAAGAATTTGGTGCAGGATAACCTTGTGGTTTTAGCTTTAGCTGGAAAGTACGCATATCCCAAGTGAAGAAGGGAAGAACCACAAGGGAGACTGGAAGTAAAGCAAGGGAGGTCCTGGCTGAGGTGACTTTACCTGGGATGGACAGAAGGTATATGGAGGGAAGAATGAAAGGAGGCAATATCAGAAAACCCAAGGTTGTGAAGCTGTTAAGAACTGTTGAGGTCTGAAGATTGAGATAAAGGCTCAGTCATTCCTGATGATGGTTAGGTACTGCAGGAATTTTATGTTGGCATCTTACAGTTAGCAACAAGGCATGCCCAGGCAAAGCTCTTTGGACTTTTGGCAGTGTCACAGGGGATTCTTCTGCACAAGAAGAGCTGCAGAACCATTTCCAGCACTACTCATCCAGGAGCAAACAAACCCCTTGTAATTCTCAGGCAGGAGAGCACTTGGCTGAATGTTGTACTGATGCTGAAAGAGAAAAAATTGACAGCAGGTACAGGCAAAAAATGCCTTCCTAGGAAGCGACCATGAAAGTACTTCCAAGGAGTTATTATAAACTTTTTGAAAACCTGAACCCCTGCAATTCCTTCTAGGTGGCACGTTTCTGCATGTTTTTCTTACATTGCATTTAACTCATTTGAGGTATCAAAGTCATTCTAACAGCGCTGTATCTTATGTTAGAATACAGAAGAAATTTGTAAGAAGAAATTTGTAAGAGAGATGCAACTATCTAAGCAGATTTAAGGGAGGAGAGGCAGAAGTAGGGATAGTGGGGAAGGACTGGGGAGTAGAAATCACCAGAGGGTATTTGGAGAACATCCATTGTCACCTGTCTTAAGAGACCCTTCGTTGTAATAGATACCCACACAACACAAAGATAACATGGCAGCGTATATCCATGAACTTCAGTACTGGAGGATACACAGATGCAGAAGAGTTAAACGGAGACAGAGTGGTCTTAGCAGAGTTAACCACCAAGCTCCTTGCTAAGCGTGTGCCGGGAGGCATGGGTCTGACAAGGTGAACAGCCATAGCTGTAATAACTGAAAGACAACCCTCGAGGCAGGGGAGCTGAAGCAAAGGGATCTGGTTTTTCAGAAAGCCAGCCTGGCAAACTGATATGAGGACACAGAGAGACAGCAGCAGCCTGTAGGAGCTGCAGGCTTGCTCCTTACCAGTTGAAGGCTTCCATCTGCTTGGGTCAAGCAAGGTTTGCCCCTAGAAAGGGGAAGCCCAAGATTCAGGATCGCAGGGATCTGGGTTATGACAACAAAGGAGGCCTGACTGTTCTTTGTCTGCTGACAATCAGTTTTGTTTCAGAAGACTGGATTGCATTGCTGCATACACTTTCTGATAACAAGAGGGAAACCTCCAGCAGGGCACTAGATAAGGTTGACCCTGCAGGAGGAGCTGCAATATAAGACCCAGCTGCTGAAGCCTATGGAGCCAGCTTGAACCTGGCAGGGTTGCAGGGTCTTTCACTGGCCAAACTACAAGAAAAAAAAAAATGCACGGCGGCAGCAGCAGCGGGACACAAGGTATAGCCTGCTTGATGACCTGTGACAAAACTAGAAAAGCAACATGTCCCCAGCTTTGTGCTGGTGTGGCTTCCCATTAATATACACTCCTGAACTTAATTTTCAAAGGGATCAAATTCTTCTTATAGATGCACGCTTCTCCCCCCCCAATACAGGTGGCTTGAAGAGTTTTCGCCTTGAGAATAAGAAAGCTCAAGAGCAAAAGGGGTGAGAAATTCTGTTCTGCCACCGTTCCTGTTAACTTAAATCCTGAAGCTTGCCCTCAGCATCTGTAACAGTCAGAAGTGAAGGCAACAAATGCTGGGAAGACAGGCTCCAAGACCTAGAGCTTAGATTTCACAGCATTCATCATTGGCAGTTTGCACAGTGCTTTGTGGTGCTGCTTTCCTTTTTGCCACACTTAGGGTTAAACTTCTGTTTATGATTAAGAAGCCCAACCTCTCCTCCTCACACACATACTTACTATGAGACCAGCTGAACATTAGTCTATCTGTACAACGTCTGCAGGTCAAACGGGCTCCTAATCCAGATAATCCACCCAGTGTGATTGGTTACAGTTCTGCAGAAATCCCTTAATTTTCCTTCTCTTGCCACTGCTGACAGTCAGGGTTTTGTTGACAAATTAGCAGCAAGGTAATGGCTGCAGGTGCATTAAAATACCTTGTTCTGCATATGGAAGCATCACACTGCCAAAAATAAATACACATAACTAAGAAACGGGGAAATACACCCTTGTTAAAACAGGGCAGTTGTTTCTTAAAAAAATGACATCTTAGAGCTGCAGCACAGAAAGGTGAAAGCATGACGCAGAAGAGGAGTACTTTGGTCTGAAACGCAGGGGCTTCCTCTCCAGTTTTCAGAGATCTAACCCGCCCTTGCCTCACAGACCAGCCCCACACCTCCCATTCGCAGCCTCTGCAGGACATACACCGACTTGCTGCCCAGCCACGGCAGCCACAAGACAACGCTGGGCATTGCAAAACTTACCCAGACCTCTCCACAACCTGACCTGACTGCTTCCCTTTCTTGAGATGATAGCTTGCCATGAAATCAAAAATCCCTGAAAAGCAGGCAATGCCTTAAAGGCTACTTCCAAATGCCAGAGATGGAGAGTGCTACATTTGCAACAGAAGCAAGACCTCACTTGCCACTGGCAGTAAGGGAGATGATCAGCAGTCTGTTGGCCAAAACAGGAGGGTGGGTGTGGAAATTAAGCTGGGGAACAGAAACCCAAAAGACTTCCATTGCTAGAGCTCTACAGGAATAAACCTAGAGATATTTTAAAAATAAAATAAAATTACGGAAACTCTAAAACCCACCACACAAGACTTCAGACAGCAGCTTACTGGATTTTCACAGACTAAAGGACCAGAGGAAGCAATAACAAACAGACCAGGTTTGCTCCCTCTCTCGAGGGTGGCCTGCAGCCTTCCCAGTGGCTACGGCCATTCAGGCTGAGAAACTCCCTGCTGACACTCTTCTGTTGTCCAGCCCCAACAGTTTCTTAAACAGGGGCACAAACAAAAATAAATCTCCTCCTCATCCAAAATCCTGACACCTGCCTGGGTGGTGGAGGGAGATGGCTGTCAGGAGGAGCCAGGGTGAGCATGAAGAGCCTTCAATGAAGCAGCTTTACAAACTGAGGTACCACGAGCAGGAGCGAGGAATAGTCAGGAAAATAAAACCAAAAAAAACCAAGACCAGTTAATTCAGGCTACTGGGCTCCTGCAACTCTTTTCCTTGACATTTCTCTAAGAGCTTTGCAAAGAATTAGCTTCTCTAAAAAGGAAGAACACTCTTGTGAAGCAAGAAGATGATTGTTCATGTTTAAAGCTATGGACAATATACTTTATGGTCTAGTCAGCACAGCTTTATTATGCTCTTTGGGTTGGAGTAGTTAAACTGCATTTCCAACAGGCCGAAAGGCATCTGCTACAACAGGGTATTTTGAGGCCAGAGCCCCAGTGCTTGACAGGGTGAAGGAAACTGCTCCACACAAAGGGTGGGAGGGAAGGAAAAAGCAGGGTACAGAAAATATGAAATGAGATAGATATGAAGTGGGGAAAAAGTGAAAGAAACAAGAGGAAAACAGGAGAAGAGCACTTAATTCAAAGAAAATGGCAATGAAATTGCTCTGTTTTACAGAGGAGAACAGGAACTCAAATTTCACCCAAGACATCCTGCCAGTGCAATAGGCAAAAACTGGTGTTATAAAAAGGCGGCGGAGGGGGGGACTCACAGGAACACAGTCAATTTGTAAAAAAGGTTAAAAGCATTCAGGTCTTCCTCACATAAAAAAACCCAACTTGTGCTGGTTTAAATGCACAGATGTATTTGTTAGCTACCAGATTAGTTATGTTGATGGAATCTCTTGGAGACTACAAACCTTATGGAGATAAACAGCTTACTCCAATTTTAGTTTGAGTGCTGCGCTCAGAAAAGGAAAAGTTCTTAAAGAATGAGAGCAGAAAGGAAATGAATCAAGTAAACTTAAAAGAAAGTATTTTATCCCACATACTCTTTAAGGAGGCAAAAGAAACCTTATTCAGAAGGACTCATAAAAGACTATTCTCATTTCAATGAAACAATATCCAGAGTTGCAGCAGTAAATAACGACACACTTCAGAAAAATTTTGGAGGAAAGAAAAGACCTTCCCACGCTTTTGGAAATGTGGGGAGGCAGGATAAGGAGGACAAGAGATCCATTTCTAATTACTAAGAGTTGGGGGGCGGTGCCAATGCACACGCCGTCCTAGAAATGTAATACCTCCTATCAGTTTGCTCCTTTAAGGCATTATCTTACACTGTTCCCTGGTCAATACCAAGCCACATGACCAAGCGGACTGGACTTCAACCCATGGACTAAGAAGTTTTGCATTTCCGATGCAATATTTGAAAACCCAATGTCCCCCACACGTGCATTCAGTCCCCTCAAACCTTTTGAGTTTCCTCCCCCTGGTCCCACATTTTTTGCATGTGACTTCAGAAGATAAGTAACACTTTCAGCCCCAAAGTGCTTTTAAAAATCACCTCCTGTTCAGCTACTGACAGTTTTGAATTCATTGACAAATATGTTGGCTAGCAACTTGGCTACAGGAGTGAGAGAAAACCCCACAAAGAGGTGGAACATAAGAACAAAGGAGGAGAACAAAAGCCCCCCCTTCTCCCAATTTGTCTGCCCACATACCAAAGATCAAAAGAGCTTCGAGAAGCCTGTGCATAATCTACATACTTTGTGACCTTATTACAATCAAATTCCCCCAGGCACGGCCGCTGTGTATATATGCACACACTGTAAATACACAAGCGAGTCTGTGGACGTTTGCCAAGTCATTTGCTCCTTGCATTGAGTTTGCTTACTTTTAACAATGCTGAGGCCAAAGAAGTGAGGCTCTTTAATCTTCACTAAATCACAAACTTGCTGAAAGAGCTCCTGTCCAGTGGCTTTGACCTGAAAGAAACAACCAATCCAACATTACAGATGGCTCACACACCTGGATAGAGCAATTTGCCCTCTTTACATTGGCCAATACATTTTTGGGTACAACAGCAAAAAAACCCCAACATATAACAAGCTTTGTTTTCAGTTGCATTATTGCTGTTATCACAGAATAATAATCAACATGTCATTCTTCCTCCCTCACAGTGCAAAGAGGCTCAGCTCAGTAAGACATGAACTAAAAGTTTCCTATCTATTGGCATCTTTGTATAAGAATTTGGAACACTGCTGGAGACCTAGTTTTGTGCAATACCTACCAGGCTATTTATAGGTGCTCTTCCAGAAAGTGTGTTTGTAATCACAGAAAAAAAAATACCACACTCTTGCAGATTAATTTTTTTTTTTTCCTAGAGGTTAAGAGAAAAAAAAAAAAAGAACACTTTCATTCAGGACAACTAAAAACAAAAGTACACAAACCAACCCAAGATTGCATGGTTTGAACAGAAATAGCTCGTGGGTTAGAGATGAGGCTGCTCTGTACCCCACACAGAAGAGCTGCTCCCTGCTGACTTCTGGTCACACAGCACTTAACATCTTCATCTTCTGAAGCTGTCACCAATGGCCTCTAAGCTCTTGCCCATTTCCATGCCACACTGAGACCTTCCAGCACCCTTGGCCCCAATAACGCTGTGCATGCACTCCTCGAGGAAGCACTGGGAAAGCAGAGATACCAGCATACACTCCTGCAGGGGACCAGAGGCTGGGTAGTATCTGCAAGCACGGCGCAGGGCAAGAGAGCGCCGTGGCACCGTGGCACAGCTACTGAATGCACTGTTCCAGCAGGGGTGCTCGGAGCACAGGCTCCCCCAGCAGAGCGTGACTCTGGCTACCTGCACGTGCAGACCTGGATGCGTACTATGATCGGAAACTTCCCCCACTAAATGTCATCCCACCTATAGCCTCATTTCCCCCCGCCCCATGGCACCACCCCAGGAGCACAGACAGACAGACAACCACAGGCACAAACAAAAACCCCCAAACCCCCAACCCTCAGAGGCATGGGGGAAGGAGTTCTGAGCAAGAGGAAATGGAGAGAGCAGAACACCACTGACACAGACAACCTCAGCTCAGCCCAGGTTGCAACCCGCTGCAGCTGCAAAATGGGCCAGAACCTCTGAATTTCATTACGCCGCTGCTGGGCGATGCAGACGCAGCAGCAGGAGCGGCCTTCCTGAGGGGGGAGAGTGCAGTGCTACCTTCACAGCAGCAAAGATGAGGGGGCGGAAGTCAACTACTGAATTCTCCTACAAACTAATCACCACCATCAAACTAATCGCCACCATAATTCTTTAAAACCTTTTAGTGCAGGCATGCCACACTCCTCAAACTGGCTGCACTCCCCTCCCTGCCCCAGGGTGTACCATGTCAGTAGACATGGACAATGGGAAACTGGAGGTCATTTAAGTACTCATTTTCTTCTACTTGACAAGGCATCACTAGCCAGCCACTCACTACCGCTTTATCAGGAGCTTTGAAACCTGCGCTACACCAATACACAGACGCGTGTGCATACACATGCTTTGGGAGGGGATGAGGTAGTGCACAGTTCTGATAAGACCCAAAACCACATTTGGGTCTTATTATGGGTCTCTGTGCAAGACTGCACCCTTACAGTGCACCTAAATGCAGTATTTGCTCAGCCGCAAAGAACATGCAGTTGGAAGGGAAAGTTGGGCACGGATCTGCCTCCTTTCTCAAGCAAGCAAGCTCTGAGCATGTTCTTCTGACTGGGAAGGACTCACTAAGGAAGAGGTGACCTACCCCTAGCCAGAATGGTTATGTGCATACAAGAGTCACTGCAGCACAAGATTCTATGTAAAAGCTATAAAATTCATCTAATTGTAAAAGTGGTATGCTTTCACATCTAAGGGAAGAAAAACCTGCTTTAAGATACTTAGTTCTAGGTAACTGAGCATTTCAATGTTTTGTGACACTCAGCTCTAAAGCAGTGATTTAATCAGATTTCTTGCACAGCAGGTATGTGAGCTACCACCTTGTCCATTCTCCTTTTGGCACTTCCAATCTGTATCAAGTTTTACTCACAGGCTTCAAGGCTATGCAATACCGATTACACTTGTAATTGCTGTTCCCTCCTCCTGCCTTCCCCTCTGCTCAAAGCAACCAACATTTCCTTTTGTATTTTTCACCTGTCCGCTTCTCTTTGGCCTTTCCTCCCTTTGCACATGGTTCCCATGCCAAGCTCCATCCCAGACATGCTACAAATCATTTCTTCCCGATACTCAGCTTTGCCTGATGTCAGACCCGGGGCTTCTTCACACATGAAATTTAGTCCAAAGTGAGTCGAGTACAAGTTTACAGAAGGTAACTGCTACTCCAGGGTCATTCCGCAAATATTCATGCGCATTGGTTACTCATCTCTATTTTTCTTGGTCCATATGCTTTAAAACATCAGTTCTCCTGTTCACAGGAGAACTGAAAGACTTCAGACGTATGCTTGCCATTCACTAACACACAGGACCTCACCAAACTTCTTCCCCTCCAAAAATTTCTGCTTACACTCCCACCCTTTCTCGAGCAGCTAGGCAAGGAGCAACATCTGCTGTGGCTGCTTCTGAACTACCCAAACACAGGCAGGGTGGCTGCCTGCCCTGCTCCCCTCGTTGGCAGCCGGACCTTCGCTAGCATAGGTCTCTCTCCTTTATTCAGCTGCTACTACCCCAGAAAATTTTCAGAAACCTGGTCATAAAAACTAGTTGGTATTGATCAAAACTATCAGGGCCATAAGCCACAAAGCTGGCAGATAAACAAGGTCTTTGGTGCAACCGATACAATTTTTAGTTGCACCATTCTCACTCACAGCCTGCTTAAGCTCCCCGGTGCTCACACTCCATCTCCCTACTGAGGGTGCCTGGAGCAAGGCAGACTGCTTTGCTCTGTGCTCTGATGTTCATTCTCCCCAGCAGAAACCTCACACTTTGCCTCGCTGTCCTCAGGGTGGCTGGTGAGCTGCAGCACCCACCAGTTACCCTCACTGCTCTGCTTCTCTTCATGTTCACAGCTGGTCCTGGGAAGACAGTTTTCCTCCTCACCATCCCCTCAGCTTCGTCTGTACATCCAGAAAGGCAGACACCAACGTTAATTAAGAGATACCCAATTATGGGGGAAGAGACTTTAAAATGGCTCCTGCTCTTCTCTCTTCAACAGCACTATCTGTGAAGGGCATAAGATAAATCCATTTTAAAGAGCGGGCTTCAATCTACACGTGACCACATAAAACACATATAGGTAAACTCTTATGTGGAAGGGTGGAATTTATATGGGAAGCAGGAGAAAGGAATTACCTGCGTAAACACAGTGCTTATCACGGGAAGGATCTATAATTTATTCTGCTGGAAGAATAACTGTTCCTACCTACCCCACTGAGCTGCAAGCTTGTTTAGTACTTGCGTTCCACACTGAAGAGGTTAAAAGGCTTTGGAAATCTTAAGTAGTGGCATTATTATTCTAATAAATGCACAAAGTATCATCTGTGGTTGTGCTAATTAAATTTGGGTTCTACCAACATCACTAGAAAATTGCCCTGATGTTCCTTTAAAAAAACAAAAAGATCTCTCCAGCTGTGAAATCTTAATTTTTGTTGTTGTTTTGAAGGGGCTTTGTGGTAAAGGCAGAAGCCAAATGAAAAGCTGGTTTTGGTGACCTGCGCAGCTGAAACAGGTCATGTTTCACTCTCTATGCAATTAGGACACAACTGTGCGTTGAGGTCTCATGTTTTGGCCCAGGCAGCTTCTCCCTTTCACATGCAGGCACCTCCACATACATATTTTCCCAACTTCCCAGCCACCAAAACAAGGGGCAGCAGAAGCGAGGAGGGAAAATGTCTTTAAAAGGGCTACTGAGGGGTGCTGTGGCAAGGACCCCTCCGTGGGACAAGGCAGCGATGCTCAAGGCGCCCTGACTCTTTGGAGGGGCAGCAGGCAGGAACCCGGGGAGGGATGACACAGCACCTTTCCTCCATCCCTGCCAGTGCTCAATGTGAAAGACCATTTCTTACGCTTATTAAATACCCTGGAGGTATTTAAAAGACGTGTCGATGTGGCACTTAGGGGCATGGTTTAGCGGTGGACTTGGCAGGGTTAGATTTCTGGTTGGACTCTATGATGTTAAGGGTCTTTTCCAATCTAAATGAATCTATAGTTTTATGATAAACTGCAGGTATCCAGGATTTACTGTATGGTCTGAGCACTGCCTAAACTTAACACAGTGGAGTGTGACCCAGCGGTGGAGGAACAGCCATGTGCCCAGCGAGGCGCGGTGATGGCGCCAGCCCTGCCGGCACGCTGCCCTCCTGCACTTCAGTCCGCACCTTCCCTGTGGCAGGGTGAGCTCTGCTAGCTCAGATCTTTAGCCTGCCTGATAAAAACTTTAAGAACGTGAGATTTAGGGTCAGCCGCAACAAACCATTACCCTGGTCCGCACAACCGCCACCAAGAACTTAATTAAATCATCATTTTGTGGCTTGCACAAAAGCCAGCAGATTGCAAAAGCCTTCTGGGGTGGTAGATGGGCTGGGTTTGAACCAGTAATCTAGAAGCAGAGTGCCCCACATTTTGCCATTAAAGCTTTGTTCCATCCAGCCCTTGTGGCTGTTTCAGTTAATGATGCCACACTTAAGCGCAGCAGGTAGGAAAATTCCTACATGGATTTTGAAGATTAGCACACACAATTCCAAAAGCCACTCTTTCAATCAAGTGCTTAAAATAACAGTTCACCTCAACTGTCTTCTCCCCCTCCCCATCCCAGAGGAGGGGAAAAAAAACACCCCACCCAAAACAAAGCCAAACCTCCCCAGCCCACACATGAGTGCACACGCTCACAAGAGAGCACTTATCTTGGAGGCTAGCTTGTCGCCTGAACGTGAAGTGCCTCTGTCAGCTCAGTTTCTCACAAGTTCAAGGAGCAGCCGGCGTTGACACAAAGAGGGACCGCGCGGTGGTGGACACCGTGCCACGCTGGGCTGCCAGCTGACCTGGCTCTGCTGTCACTCGTGCACACACACTTCAGCATTTGAAGTGGCGATCAAAGGAATGAAGCGACTTACCTCTAGTTTTCTGTGTACAAGTACTCAAAGGAGGGAGAAAAACCCTCCATGGTTGTTTACTCTGCCTTAGAGTCTTTGAAGAGATCTGCAGGCTATCAAAACCAGAAATAGCTAAAACACCAGAGCAAACGGTCACGTGTTGGGCATGCTTGCTAAGTCATCAATGCATTTCGGGTTCAATTTTTTAAAAAATGCTAGATTATTATCAGTCGCAAAAAAAACCTCTCAGAGAGAATAAAAAAGAAATAACAACAGAAAAAGAGCAGAGGGGACCCCCTATTGAAAAACACAACCAGGATTTTCAAGGAACTCTGCAAATGAGTCGAAGCTGTCCAATTAGAAAATGGAGCAGCAATTACCCTAAGCTGGCTAATAGCCTTTCGGTCAGCAGACCAGCACCAGGCTTTTGGGAGAACAATGGGACCTAACAAAACCGAACGACAGCAACAGCCAGCCAGGATGGTGGACCTCCCGGCCACTCACCCCGACAACGAGGTTGAGCTGCTCCCGGGTGGGCAGGAAGACGCAGACGCTCCGGCTCTCCGGCTGCATCCTGCCGGCAAGCAGCGCCCGGCTCATGGTGGGCTGCAGGTCTCCTCTCCGGATGGGTGTCAGGCTCCCTTCATCCCACGCACCTGCCGAGAAGGTGAGAGAGAGCATCAGTGCCACGCTCCTGCCAGTGCTGGGAGCCGCCTGCAGCACGTGTTTGACGGGGTTTTCCTCGTCGCTGTTTAAAAAAAACAAACCCTCATCTGTTTTACAGTGCCACGGTCAACGTTACCACTGGCATCGCTGCACAAACCCAGCAGAGTCAACCTTTAAATAGCCTGTGAGTCCCAGGAGAATGCCATAAAGCAGTCACGTCTCCTTAGAATAACAGGTCGAGGTTTCGAGACACACGTAAGTGATAAAGCAGATGATACCACCGGCTGCTTCCCGAAAACGCCCACAAGGGAGGGGAGGGCACCCCGTCCTTCAACCGAGTACCTCGCTCCTGCCCAAAGCAGAGGTTTCAATGAGCCGTCAGCAGGCATGTTGTTGGTGCAGCAGACTTCTGAGCTGCCCTCCCCCTCTCTCCGCTCCTAGCCCCTGGGAAACTGCTAAATCCAAATCCTCTACACCTCAACTCAAAGGAGGAGGTGGAAACTGAGCTGCTGTTTCGTACTTTTTGTGAGACGAGCACTGCCAGCCTCCTCCCAAGGGCTGAGCCCAAGCTGCATGAGCATCCTGGAGCTGAAGTTAGGATAATAGAAATAAGAGACAGAAATTCAATTTATGCCCAAGAGCACAGTAGCCAACATCATCTTCACGTCATAGCTAGGTTAGACACAGTTTGCTCAGCAGTTTGTGACATTTTATTTACAACCCTCTGCTCCAAAACTCTCCAGGGCAAGGAAGCATCCCATGGCACCTGACGAATCCGGGAGGAAGGGGATAGGCTTCTCAAGGTTAGGTTAGGGATGAACGCTGCCAGACACCTGAACTGGCGGGATACCAACCAGTTCTGGGGTCTGCTCCACCCTTGCACAAGATTTGATGCAAGCCAGCAAATCCTGTCTGCCCCAAAGTCACCCCGGCACGACTCCCTTCGGCCAGCAACACCCGGACACCCATCACCAGCAGTGCAACAGAGGTGCTGCTGGCTGACACCTGCCCGCAAGGACCCCACACCCTGGGGACAGGCACGTACCCCAGCAAGGGCAGCCAAACGTACAGGCCACCGGCAGGGGACAGGCTATGAAGGGGTGCACAGGCTTTGCCTTCACCCTCCAAAATGGATTCAAGGATGATGGATCATAAGCAGCAAGGAAGCAGGTCATGTTACGCCAACATACGACATACATACATATACATTCTCATGCATATGTACATTACATATTAAGTTTTAAAAGCATTTGGTATTTAAAATCATGTTTGTCCTGTTTCAGGGGAAAAATATGACAATTAAATTCTTGTGTGGGAGATGGGAAAAGCAAACCATCACGGGAAAACGAAGTACAGTACGGAAAAAAGAACTTGGATTTACTCCTCTCCCTTCAATTCCATGCTCAAACATTGTAGTTGTTTTTTTTTAAAATCAAATACAAGAAAAAGATCTAAGTGTCCTTTTGCAAGTATAAAAGCTGTTCCACGCACCTCCTTCTCTGAGCCAGTATATACAATGCTTCTTAATAAAGCACTTTTGATACAAGTTCTTTACGTAGAGCATCTCTTATGAGACATAAGTACAAAAAATTGCATTTATTGTATTAGTGAAAAGAGGTGGTTATTAAAGGCTATTATTACTTTTTTTCAAAATCAGAATTCCATTAAGCAAGAACTAGGAGTTTTAAAAAGACGACTGCTCTAAATTATAAGCAAGCAGAAAAGATATATTTGACTTCCTGGGACAGATGAAAGTTTCTATTAAATGAAATATTAAGAGAAAAAATCTGATTTATCCTCTCTTATTAATATAATTATACTGATGAGCTCTCTTAGGCTCCAGGCTACTATATACTACTATATAAATTACAGATGTCTACAGAATGACTCGAGGGCAACAGGTCACCAGTATTATTGCCAGCTGATGTCATGTGCGCCATAAACTTTATCAACACCATAAAGACCTTGGAGTATGAGCTCATGCTTTCCAACATAAGGAGGTTTGTTTTAATTGTCAAACCACTGCACTAGCCAGTACACATTTGCACTTGCAAGGGGAGATCACGTTCAGCAAAGATGTTCAAGTGGCTCAAAACAGAATTGAAAATAGGACAAAGAAGCGACCGTAAAAACATACGCACACAGTTTTCTGTGGATAACTGAAGAAACTGAATCCCACTTCCCTATAGCCTCTATAAAACAAAGCTTCTGGAAAGCTTTTCCACTGGTCACACACCTGCTTTCTCCATTTGAATTTTTAAGAGAACAATTGTGGACCCCAAGAGCAAGGAAGTGAGAAAGGATGGGGAGAAGGTGTTTTTCATTTCATGTTTTAAAACAAATTAGCTTCTTGAGCCCACCACAGCAGGTAAGAGGTTAAAGAAGCAATGTCCTTAATCTGAAGGGGGAGGTCAAACACAAGCCCAGCTCAGCCTTCTCTTCTTTAGAGGTGTGTTAGGATGTGATAAAACATAATGAATCATTAACTTGCTAGCATTGCATGTTTACACCTTTTCTTTTTTTTTTTTTTAAAAAAAAAAAAAGGAAAAAAGTTGTGATCCAAGAGTAACTGCCCAAAGAAAACAAGTGGCCAGAAGGAATGCACTTACTCAAACATACACAATTTCAGACTGCCCATATGCCATTCTTTTGTTTACCAGAGATTCCAACCTCTTAACCTCAATTAAACCCTAAAAGCTCCAGTAAATGCACTGCAGATGAATTAATAAAAGCTGAAGTCAATCATCAGCCTCTGGGACACCCTACAGGTTGTTTGGTTTTTTGGTGGTGTTGTGGTTTTTTGTTTGTTTGGTGGTGGTTTGTTTTTTTTTTTTTAAACTACATCACTTCATGTTTTATCTCCTGGAGAAGTACATTTTGAGATGTAATTGCTTGATCAAAGGCCTGGCGGTCTATCAATGAAACAGTTAAAGGCGCTATTTATTTGTATTCTTCTGGTATCAGTCAGGAGGCTTATTTGTGCCCAGAGTGATGGCATAGCTTATTTAGCACTGTTTATTTTACCTAAACACATGTGCAGTGGAGCTTTGGAAAACATGCCTGTCATTAATTTCAAGACTCCTCTGATTAAACAGCTCAAACACAGCCATAAAAACTCATTAAGGAAAACCCCTAAGCTTCCCTCCTCTCTCCATTGCCCCTGGAGCTGCCTCCCAGCACCGGAGCAGAACCTCAGCATTTGCTCAGTAAAAACAGGAATGGCTAAGGTTTGCCCCAGCGAGAGGGATAAAAGCGGAGGAGCCCTTCAAGGGAGGAAGAAGATGTGGAGGAAGGAGACTGTTGGCTTTGGGTATCAGCAGGACGACTAGCTAAACCATCTCACACAGCCCATATACACAATGGCACAAGGATGACTTACACCACTGAATTTGGGGCCACGCCACAGCCAGCCTGTCTGGAAGTAGGTCTCATCCAAACAGCATGTGCGTTTGAGTAGCCTTATGAGCACTGCTTTTTTACCCATCAGTCTATAGGACCACTGCAAACTGGGTCTTTATCCTGATTTCAGCCTCTAGGTACTGCCACAACCGCATCTCAAGGGGATAAAGCAAACAGATGAACAAGCAACCACCTACCAACTCAAAGCAGCAAAAGAGAACAAAGTCCTCCTCTATCGAGTTAAAAAAAAAAAAAACCACAGGAAATTTTGTGCTTCTCTCAAAAACGCCTGGAAACATGTTTTGTAAGTTTTATTACAGTAAAATATCTTGGAAAAGCTGGTTTTGCTACAGCTGACAGAAAATGAGCACTGAGCATCTTGCTGATGAAACCTTACCAGAGCGGCCCTATGAAGTCCCATCAAAAACTGTCCAGAAATGTTAAGACTCTTATTAACGTCTTAGGCTCCTAAGATAACTAGACTCTTAGGCTGCAGTTTCACAATCAGCTTAAGCAGCTTTAATCAAGGCAGCCCTGTAGCAAGACAGACAGACAACCGCCTGGAAACAAACCTGCCTTTGGCAGCAACCCACACTTGGGCTGCCTCGTACTGATGAAATATGACCTTAAAATGGAGAACCCCCCGCACCTACCAGGTATTTTGTCCCCTCAGAGGCATAGTGTAGAGCACCAGTGCTATCTGCAAAACAGAGTAATAAAGAGCCTGAGCAAGTAAAAGATGTAATGATGTATATTAGCCTTTCCCAGCAACTTTAAGACCCCACCCACCTCCTTTGACTAGCCCTCAAGATAATGGCAGTTTCTCTGGAAAGATGCATCAGGAGGAGGGGGAAAAAAACGTTGCTCGTCAGGGTAGAAAACAGGATTGAAGGTAGACAGCTTTATGTCATGGCTGCAGCAGGTGTGAAAAATGCCACCTGCAACCAACAGCCAGGACAACTAGGTCACGTCCTGCAGTGACTTCCCAGGAGTACACTGACTTGTCAAACGTATCTGCCTCAGCATCACTCCGGGACTAGTACAACACATCCAAGGGCAAGGATGTCACAAGATGGTAAGGTACTGACTTTGGTGTCCATGTGCTGCTTTTGAGGTCAAATACACACCTGCCTTCAAATACTAAGCACTGCTTAGTAGGAAGCCCCTATGCAAAGCCATTGAATGAGGAATACCAAGATACCTCCCAGTTGCTTGGGTGCCCTGAAGGACTGGATCCCAGAACCAATGCAGCTTGGCCACAGGACAGGTGCCACATTGGCATCAAAGACAACTGGCTTTCAGCCCACAGATCTGCGAGATGCAACCACAGCAGGCCTTCTGCATCTGCTAGCAACACCTCTTAGATCTGAGTGCAGTCCTCTCGCAGGGGTGGGATGTGAGCCTGGCTCCCATCTTTCCTTTGGGATTTTCAAAGGGGACAATGGGAGATGCCTCTAAAACCTCCAGGGCTGTGGAGCCCTAGCAGACTTAAGTCATCACCTTGCACACCTGGGACAAGTAGGGAAATCGCCGAGCATTGGTTTTAGATCCCAACCAACATACTTTTTCTTTCTTTCCTGTAAAAGCAGCACTCCCTGGTGACACCAAGCTTTAACACTGGAGAAGAAAATGCTTTCTTATTAGTCTTCATCGCAGGATTAGACAAGGGTCTTGGTTAGGCATGACTGTCCACACTCCACCTTTGTGCTGCGAAGTTTTCCTGCCTCAAGTCAAGCAGCACAAGTGAGAGCTAGAACATGAAACGCGCTCTTGAGTTAGTAACTCTTCTGCTCTGCGCCTCCCACAACATGGCCAGTGTGCTCAGGAAGAAAGGCTCTCCAATAATTCCCAGGGACATCCATTCCTAACCTGGGACCACACTGCTATGCTACTGTGTCTGTAGGCTGCCCTAATCTTTATGCTCAAAGACAAGGGACAACTCTCCTACCCAGGGATGATGCAGCATCCTCTGGTAGACAAGTGAAAGTAACACACATTTCTGGGAACGCATCAGACCTCACTGCTGCAAAATAGTCCTCAAGGAGCAGAAAAAGGCTTAGCTGAGGACAGGGCACCAAAGGAGGTGCTCCTACAGCACATGGAAATGCAATGGCAGGGCAGCAGTGGCAGGACCACCCAAGGTGGCTGCCATGCTTCCATCCGGCTGTGAGGACAGCCCAGCATGAATCATCTGGGCTCAATCTTTCCCTGAAACCAAAACTGAATTCAGGAGCCTTTTGAGAGAAACAGGCAATGAGTATTAAGGGCTCCAGGCAAAAAGGGATGAATTAGGATCTCACAGGGACTACATTTTTCCATCACTTCCAAGTGATGGAAAGTGCCTTTGAATTTTGGACACAAAAACATGCAGCCTTTTAAAATATGTCATTTTATCAGAAGCATAAGCAAAACTTAGCATCATACATGCTTTAAACAATACCCAAACAGCAGCTCCTTTCCAGCATGCCTTCCTCCTAGGGGGACAAAGATTCTCCTGCCAACATGGGAAGAGCAATGGATCAACTGATCCTGCCTTTTCATTGATAGGTAAAAGTAGTAGCATGTAACCTATCACGTCTCACTACCAACATGAAGTTTCTCATTACACTGGATTTGTTTACTTCTGCATAATCTATTAATGGACTAGTTTACCGATTACCAATTGCTTATAGGGCTTCCTCATACTTCATAAATCAAGCACATATTAATTAAAGTTTATGAGTAAATAGCAACTGAAGGTATCGACTGGCTTCGGTAAATGCAGAAGAGTAAAAAAGAACCAGCAAAATATGGGACAAGGCATGAGCCAGCCTCAGTGCCCATCACACTGTACACAAAGCAGCTGCAAAGGAAGCCTGCTCAGAAGTGCAAAGCTCTGTTTTCTCAGCTGGATGACCAAGACAGCATCACATGAGATCTTGCAAAGATTAAGGGAAGCGACTTGCTTGAAAAGCCATTCACTAACAGCATGCTTGCCTCCACTCAAACATACGGACACATCTCTTTCGAGATGGACCCTTACAGAAAGCTTATTCATGGGCATACATATGCAGAGCCAGGAGCGCAGTAAAAGAAAACACCACAGCCTGGTATTTCAGTGTGAAGGACAGCCACAGAAGATACTTCAGTTTGGAGCTCCAGTGCCCACCCTGCACACTTCTGCCAAGTAGTGCAATCTTTACTAAAGACTGTTCATATTTTGTATCTATGGGAAACAGCAGAGGCAAAGCACAGATGGAGAGCTGAAGCAAGGTCTTTAAAATAAGGGAGAGTGAGGCTTCCTTCCTGGCCAGTGTAACCATCAGGAAGCTTAGGAAGTGCAGGGAGAGGAGCAGCAAGACCTGGTCTCTCTACTAGCAACTCAGGAGAGAAGCATCTTTCTGTATTGTGCAAACTGCAAACGTGTGAGATCTCATGACCCAAAAGCCTATTGGTTAATTGTCCAACTGGAAACATACTCTTTTTTTTTTTTTTTTTTTTTTTTTTTTTTTAAGTCTACCAAGGCTATAAACAGGATTTCTCACAAGTAGATCTATTATACACCTGCCTTAAGCATAACAGCTGAGACACACTCTTCTACAAGACTGTCTGCAGAAATTGTTCCACTGTGATGGTATTTTTATATTTGAGCTAGGCTGGACTGAATTGGAACAGATCACCAAGCCTTCTGAAATATCTTACAGAGCTGTCAAAAAAAAAAAAAAGTGTGAATAAACTCTTCCTTCATTTTCTATTCTCAGCCAAATCTTATAACAGTTCTAGAAGTAAGCAGACTATGAAATCTTTATTTTAAAAAAAAAAAAACCAAAACAAACAAAAAACCCCCAAAAAGCAAACCATCATTATAACTTCACAGACAATACCTGGAGTTGCAAGATAAGCAAGAACAGACACATTTTTACCAATATATAACATAAAGAACTCTTCTGAGCAGGAATAGCTTTGCTACCAGTAATAACCAGGTTAAAAAAAAAAAATTGGCTTACTTCCCCAGAGGAAGGAGAAAGTCCACTACTGATGTCCTGGCATTTGAATCACCATCTAAATATTCAGACCAACTAGCCAGCTTCTGCATCAGTTAGCTTCTAACTTTTTCACCCTAAAGTGTACAGATAGTCTTGAACGTACGCAGAGCAGAGAGGAACATTGATTTATGTAAAGTGGATGGACTTCCAGAAAGAATAGATGAAACTCTGCCTGGAACATAGCTTGCCTCTATTACAAGTGTGAAAACACCAATCTGCCAATACTTTGATAAAATTAACACAAACAGCAGGGTCTTTACGATTAGATGCAGCTTCAGAGACTGCATATTGTACCGCCAGACACCAACTTCAGCAAAGCAATGGCGAAAATGGGAAGACATGGCCCAAAAAAGAAACAGAACAAAAAACCAGCTTTACAGAGAGTGCTGAATTTTTGAGGTGATGCCAAATTTTGCAAAAAGAGGAAAAAGTGCAAAAAAAGAAAAGGCAAGTATAAGAAATAGTTTAACAAGAAGCATATTACTTCCTCCTGTGATTTTTCAAGGAGCAGCTCCTCCTCATCAGAGGACTTCTTTTGGGCTGAGACCACCATTTATCTATGGTCAGTTACTAACCACATGCTACGAATTAAGATACCACTGCTAAACACCACCAAGATAATCAAGGAGCTGCGTAGTAGCGCAGGACTTTCTGCAAGAAAAGACGTGTAACCCTGGAGCACAGTAAGCATGCAAGTAATTTACATTGTCTAGCATTGGATGAACAGTGGGATAATGACTTTGCTACAAAAGCTAACTGATACAGAGTTAACCACTGCATTCACGTACTTTTTACCTGCAGTGTTGGGAGCAGAAAAGACTGCTGGAGCTTTAAAGTACTATCAGCCTTGCTTTTTTTGAAAAAAAAAACAAAACAAAACAAAAACAAAACTGAAATGATCCAGCCCTTACCTGCTATCAAAAAACTTCCTCTATCAAAAAAGACTTAAATCAGAAAAACACATGTAAATACTAATTTTTTTATTTGTTTTAGGATTTTTGTTTCAGGAAAAAAGGTGACGCAAATTTATGCATCACTGGTGTTTATACCAGTTTATCACATTCAAATAAAAAATCTAGTTAACAACAGTAATCCCTAGGGAAAGACACCTGTCCAGCGAGCACAGACCGTATTTTTTTGGTAAACCACTCAAAAGAATCACTACAACTCATGTTCTTCAATAGCATTTTGTATACTTATTTTTGTTTATATCTGTCTTACCCCTTTTTGTTTCCCCCTCTCTTTTTTCTTTTCCTAAGGTGATCTCTGCAAGAAAACATTTTTTTTCCCCTTTTGGATTCCATTTTCTTCTGAGTTGGCATTCCTCATCTGAATCCAAAACAATGGCTACTACACAGACTCTCAACATCGCCAGTGCTGAAAACAGAACACGTTAAGAATGCACAACAATTAAATGGGAGGAATAAACAACACAGCGAGGCCAAGGCATTCTGTTGTCACTCCCAAGTTTTTTTCCAGGAATAAAATTTAAAAAATAAAAAAATAAAAAAGATAAAAGCTAAACAAATGAATGGGAAACCAATGTCCAAAAAGTTGGGGGGGTTTTTGTGTTTTTGTTTTATTTTGGTTTTTTTTTAAACATTAGTCCAGAGATCACCAGTGCTAGAAAGACATTCTCATTATTTTCTCTGGGAAAGTGCCCTATGCTTTTGAGGTATTTATTGTCAGGGCCTGGGCATCATGGCCGTTCTCTGAAGAAGGGACAAGGTTCAGACAGCACGTTACAGTTTCCTAGTGTGGTGGAAAAAAACAGATGTGCATTTTAAATGCCACCGGGGAGTTAACCTGAGAGCCTGTCACTGCAGAGCGGCAGGAGAAACATCTCTGGATGTAGAGGATGATGATTTCTCAGCACAGGCAGCACAGGAAACCCAGAGCCTTTCCCTGTAAATCAGTACCAAGAAAGAATTCAAGAGGTGGAGAAACAATGAAGTATGGAGAGTTTTTCCTTTTTGACACCCGCCCCTTCTCCCATGCACATATACCTGCTGGGACACTTATCTCCTTCCCTGTCCCATCCCAGGCCGGTAGACGAAAGGCTATCACTGCAGTCAGACCACCCGGACCAGCCCCGCAGGATGCCTCCATCCAGCCCCTCACCCCCGAGGCTGCCTCTGAGGAGGTGGTGGCAGGCACTAGAGAAGCTCCAGGTGCTCAGCTACCTGCCCCACACAGCTCACCCTGCCTGAGGTGCTACAGCATGCAGGGACCCGCACCCCGCTGGCTCCGAAGCCATCCTGCACCACCCGGCCATGTCCATGTCACTCTCCCTCAGCACCTGCCAGACAGGTGGCAGCTACCCAAGTGCCTACCGGGAAGCATCCCAGCCCCGTGCCATCTTCTGCCCCAAAGGAGCCCTCTGGGACACGGCCAGCTGCCCTGGGCTGTGCCAGAGCCTCTGGTCGCGCAGCCGGTGGTACTGCTGAGCCGGGGAACATGCCCCAGCATCACCTCATCTTCTAGCAGCGGCGAGACCCACGGGTGGCAGAGGACGACATCGAGGGACGAAGGAGTTGCCACGACTCCAAAACTCTTCTCGAGTCCCGTTCCCTCCCGTTGCCAGCCGGTGCCTGGCCGCCCCTGGGAGCCGCAGCTCCACGCTCACAGAGACACCCACGACCTCAGCCCTGCGCCCACCGCCCCTTCGACAGCAAAACTCGTAACGAAACTCGAAATGGCTGGGGTGCTCCGGCCGAAATTCAGACCTCCCTCTGTCGACAAAGTTGTGACTCTCCTTTGCCAGCCACGACCGCACGGTTACACGGAGAGGGGCACACGCGGGACGAAAACCCCCACGCAGCCGGGCGGGCAGTGGGCACCTT